>BHFT01028668.1:0-42316 GCA_004320025.1 Laticauda laticaudata
GTCTCTGCTGCTCCTCCGGAACCACTTCCATGGTTTGAATTGTTAGGTGGTGTTGAATCGCCTCCTCCATCAGTTTTTGTCTGGAGGTGTTTGTCGACAAAAGGTAGCAGATAAAAAACCTTGGGGGACTGAATCAGAATTCTAGGGCAAGTCCCAATCTCATTGTCTGTCTAACCCATGTATCAGAGATCATTTGCTCCCATTGGTCTGCGAGAAAACAGAGTCTGCTGCCAACAGGAGCCGCAGAGTGAGGTTCATTTGTATTTGCGAAAGGGCCGGTTGGTAGGCCCTCGAAATGGCCATTTGCCCTGTGGTTGAGATCTTGCCGTGTAACAGCCACCTTGTGAAGTCTGGGTGTCTTGTCGCTGACCAAAGCTCCCTTGATTCCGCCATGGAATTGTCCTGTAGTATGGGGCACGAAAGGAATGATGAACAAAGAGAGAGAACCTGGTTTCTCCCTTCCTTGAAACCGACTGCAGGATCTTGTGTTTGTCCCTGGACTAGACTAGAACAGGATCTAATGGGGCACCAAAAAGTTTGCCACCTTTATACGGTGCTGACACCAACTTCCACTTTTGTTTGGTGTGTTGCCTGCCAATATCTGAGCCACAGCAAACAGTGAGCTGCCACTGCTGATGACAATGCGCGGGTTGCAAACTTCACAGAGTTCAGTGTTGCATCTGCCATGTACTCAGCCACTGCAATCATCTGGTTGAAATCCTGTTGTGTTCTAATGTTGCTGGTAGGTACCTGCCCCTGCATTTGACGTAGCCAGATTAAAGATGCCCTGGTAAAAAAGGATCCCCTGTGGCGGTCTTAACTGCCCATGCCGCTGCCTGGTGCATCTTTCACCAAACTAAGTCCTCCTTCTTATCCTCATCTTCAGGACATCGTCTGCATTGTTAAGTGTGGCTGAAGAGGTAGCAAGTGGTAGGACAGGGTCATCTACCTCCAGAAGATGTAGACCTTTTGCAAGCAGTGTGTCCATGTTGTACAAATGCTTGTTGAAGGCAGTAGCCCCTGAACAAGATCCTGGTAAATCTAACTGCCTTTGGACCATATTGAAAAATATCTTGTATGAGGGAATTACTTCAGCCTCCTCCTTTGGGTCTGTGAATAGTGCTTCATTACCCTCAGCCTTATTTGTAGGGATTGGGAGCCCAGTTGTAGGGATTCTAGCCCAGTTGTGCTCTTGGCCTTGGATAACAATGGCTTAAATAAATGGAGTCTAAAAAGCCATTTGAACCCAGATTTTTCGGGTTCAGTTTCCTCCTCCGACAGTTCCTCTATCTCAGAGGTCGCCAACCTTTTGGACCTCAGGGACCACCAAAATCATAATTTTTAATCCCGGGGACCACTAATACGAATTTTGACTGATGGTGACTTGCTGACATTGGTGGAAGAGAGAGAGAGATAGATCTGATCTAACCTCTGTCTCTGTCTCTCTCTGTGTGTCTCTCTGTCTGTATCTCTGTGTCTCTCTCTCTCTCACACACACACACACAAATGAACACAAACACACAGAGGAAGGGGTGATATTCAAATTTCTTAACAATTGGTTCTGTGGACGTGGCCTAATTTGTGGGTGTGGCTTGGTAGTCATGTGACTGACTGGGCATGGCTTGAATGTAAATATTATAAATATTGATGTAAATATTGTTTTTTTTTATTTAAAAAAGAGCAACTTTTACCCAAAATCAGGCAAAGCAGGTAGGGCAGACTGAGTTGACTCAGAATCAACACTGATTAACTTAGAGATTCTTGCATTCTGCAATTTGGCAATTTTGAGTCTGTCACATAAAATTTGCTTGGCAGCAAACTCACAAAGATTAACTACAACGGCACCATGTATGCAAATATGAATTTTTCTAAAAAAAAAGAGGCACTTTTATCAAAATCAGGCAAAGCAACAGGCCAGATTGAGTTGCTCACAGAATTACAGATTCACTGCAATCGGCGACCTGTCCTGAATAATAGAAGCTTCAGTCCTAAGGAAGGTTTGGATCTGCAGAGCCGAAGATCTAAAGATTAGCTAGAAAGCAAGAAATGCAACGATTTCCTTCTCTTAGCGAATCTAAATCCCCTGGCACAACAGAACAGCTGATGGTCGGGGGAAAAAAAAGGAAAAATAGTAACTTAGCAGGCAAGTTTGCCAGGTAAGGATTGAGTGGATGGAGAGAGTTCCATGGGCCATGTGGGCAGCACAGTCTTGTGTTCCTGTGCAACCTGGATTAATTGCTTTGGGGGGGTGCTTTGGGGATGACATTTCTCTGTGGACCACCAACATTTTCTCGCGGACCACCAGTGGGCCATGGCCTACCGGTTGGCGACCATCGCTCTATCTCTCCTTCCTCAACAGAATGGTCAGATTGGTCCTCCTCTGAGGAGATCAAAAAATAAGGGTGGAACAACATAGAGTCAATCCTTGGAGTCAATCTGTTGACTGTGGTGTGTAATGGCTGGGATAGCACCTAACTGAGCAGATGGGATACCTTGCTGTGTTCCCCCCATCAGTCCCTGTCTAATTACCTCGGTAAACCACTGCTGCACCTCCATTGGCATTAATTGAGCCCCTATAGTTGGGAGACGGAACGAGTCAGAGACTGGTTTGGGCACTATGCCACCTACCCAGCTTGTTGGCACATTGGGACAGGTGTAGGTGGAAAAAACAGGTACCATTGGAGAGCAACCTGGCATCTCTGAAGTTTGAGGATTCCTAATCGATTGCCCCAAAGTCTCTGCAACTAAGACTTCCCACTAGGGGTCAACTGGACAACGGGTCTGATCCCCCCGGGCTCCATTATTCTCCATAGGAAGATTAAGATGTAGCAACTTCTCCTGCTCTTTCATGTAATTTTCCGCTTGTCTTACAAAGGCTTTGTGGAGCCTACCTTCAGCCTTCTCATTTGCCTTAGATCTCCTGATTGCCCTGGCCTTGGCCCTAATTTTGTCTGCTGCCTCTTTAACTGACCCCCCTGAATGAGAAGATGTTCCCTTGGATTTACAGGCCCGTTTTCCCCTTCCCTTATGGCAGATTTTGGGAACCTGAGAGGGAGAAAGAGTGGCAGAAGAATTGTCCACTGTTTATATACTGGATGCCTTTCACCATTCTTCTATCCACTTCTAGTGCTGTGCTCTCCCTTGAAAGTGGAGACCTAAACACTAAATCTTGCTATGAACTTATATAGATAGATTCTAATCACTATACAAATTGTGGGTGCAAAGCGAGGATGAGAGGACCTAGCCTGCACAATCAATGAATTGACTTTAACTTTGAATTGTCAATGAATTGATTAAAGTCAATCAATGAATTGACTTTAATTAATTGACTCAACCTTGAATTAACTTTAAAACAGCCAAACCAAAGGGAAAATATAAACAGTCCCGGTGGCTCTTCAAGCAGAAATAGTCTGCCTGACAGACAGACCACCAGCTGTTATTGAAAACCAGATGCCACTGTATGAAGGAGAAAGCCAGATGCTGCACACTATGGCTGAGTCTCCATTGAAACACAGCAGCAAGACAAACACAGGGCTGCTTCAAAGGTTCATGGCCACCAGATTGTCTCAGTAACGCTGTTGCTGTTGTCACCGATTCAATTAAGCCTCAAAATGGCACTCCCGTCAAAACTGCTCTAAAGGCCGCTTCATAGACTGATGCGAATGTTGAATTCCCAGCTAGGCAGATAAACGGCAATAACTAGGCTATTTTAGTCCTCTTAGCCACGGATTGCATCAAATTAAAAACAGGTTACATCACTAATTGTCTAGCTGTGGCTTCTGTCACTTCGAATCTTCTTTGCTTCAAAATGGCACTCCTGTCAAAATTAACCCCTCCTGTGACAGGGAGAGTGAAGCCAGGGAACTGTCACAGGAATCCGCTGCTCTGACTAGGCAACACTTCCTTCTTGGGCAGGCTGTCTGTCAGGCAGGTCAGCACTAGATGTCTCCAGTACCTTTCTCTAGGCACTGGGTGCGTAATCGTCGGAATTGTCAAAATCTGAAAACTGGGGCTCCCCTAGCCATCTGACAGTGTGAAGCCGGTTTCTTCGTTTTGCAGCCGCTCCGAACACTTTTCTTTTTATTTTGTGTGCGAAGGAAACATGAAGGTAAACTAAACCCCCTCATGTCTCTAGTCCTTTTAGGATTGTTGGTAGAATTTAAATCCAAAGAAATTTATCCTGACAGCATCCCTCTATTTTTAAAAGACAGAGGAGCTATCAATAAAGCAGTCTAGTTAAGCTGAGACTGAGTAGAAGAACTGGAGACAGTAGCCTGGAGGGAGTGTGTCTTCAGTTTTTCTATTCAGTCTATAGCCAAGCAGAGCTGAATATATCCCATGCCTGGATCCTGCCGACACCACTCTGGAGAAGAGTTAAACCATACCCTAACTCATGGGTTGTCTAGTCTTATTAAAAAATTAGAATGAATCTGTCACCACAACTTCTGTGTTTTTGCTAAAATAATGGTTAAAACAATCATAAATAATCGTGTCAGCATAGCTATAGAACTGATGACTTAACAGTATTTATTTTTATCCTGAGTAAGAGAAACACCTTAAATGTGTGAACATGAAAAATCAGTTATTTATTGTAATCTTTAATTCTGCACTAATTTTACTTGATCACTTACAAGCTAACCTTCCGTGAATGGCTCTCTTTATTCCCATTGCTTTTTTGATCAACTGTGTTATTTGTGTTACGAGAAGAAGATGGTAAGGTGGAAGTAGAATTAAAAGCAGCAGTGCCACTGACATTGGTGGGACGAGTTCGGAAGGAATCATCTGAAAGAAAATATATAAAATTTCAGAAATTCAGGTTATAATTAAACCAATTTGTTTTGGAGCTATAAATTTTGTTAGTTATGTGAAGTGATTATCAAGCAGGCATGCTGGCTTATATAATTTCTTGCATTTGGGGCAAAACTAAGAGCATTAGACTCTTAAAATGAAATGAAGCCACTAAAAGAATTGTAACATTATTTTATTTGAGGAAAATGAACAGTTAAGTATGAAATATAAATAAATATATGAACAAATGAACGAACGAATGAATGAATGAATGAATGAATGAATGAATGAAAAGTAACACAGCTTTCTTACCAGTAAATGAGAACATAGAATTCTTTGCTACTCCTGACACAGAAGTATAGCCTACTGAAGAACTTTTGCTGAAGGAATAAAAAATATATAATGGAAATGTTACAATGTTTACTTATTATTATTAGGGTTTTTTTTAATAATTTTTCATTTCACAACAATTTATAACGTTATACATCATGACAAAATGATAAGGAATAAAGTTAAAGAGGGAACAAATCTCAAGTTCACAATATAAATCAGAAACATAAGCAACCGGTGAGAAATAAAATTTGCAACCTTCCACAAATAAGTCCCTGCCTTGCCTAGGAATTATTCAGGCATTTACTGGCAAGGGTATACAAAATAATGCCTTAAATGATTAACACAGTAGGACTATTGACCTATGAGGAAAAAAAATGTTTCAAACATCCTGGCCCCTAAAATTTAGAATGCTTTAAATAATAGCCAACATGTTAAAGTGTGCCTTAACTTACAGAGAATTTTCTTCAAAGACATAGATGTGTGCACTACTTCAGTTCAGTCACAAACTAATTACATACCAATAGTCCTCAACTTATCATCACAAGTAAACCTGGAATTTTGGTTATAAGTCGTGGTCATAACCTTTTTGCTTAACAATTGCAATCCTGGTTCTCCCAGTCGCAATCATAAATGACCACATGGATTGTTGAGCAGACGGGGTGAAAGAGGTGCCTACCAAAAGTGGGCAGGGAGCTCCCTGCTGTGCATGAAAAAGAATGCCTGGCTTGTGTTTCTCCAGCTCAATGCAAGAGTTCCCCTCCCTCAATCCAAGCTTTATTTCTGCAGTATTCTGTAAGCCAACCAAGGGATTTCCCTTCCCCTTATAAATGGAGGGAAGGGGGAAAATCCTTCGACAGTCAACAATATGATACAGCCTTTCCTATAAGTTTCCCCACTGATTTTTCTGGGAAGGCCAGTAGAGAAAGTTGTAAATAGTAATCACATGACAAACCATCACAAGAGTTCATCTCCCCTTCCTGCATGGAAGCCAACCACTGTCCTGGGTTGGAGAAAGGAAGCTTAGATCTTTAGGATCCAAGCTTCTTTCTCTGGCCCAGCATGGTGGTTCTCCTTCCATCTGTGTGCGGGAAGGAACTGATTACTGGGCTGCGGTAAGGAAAACCAAAACGTCTTCCTTTTCGGGCCTGTTACAGGAATTCCCCTCCATGTGCTAGCTTTTCTGTCTTCAGAAACACCTGTTTGCTAGCTTTTTAAAAATATAGATACATTTAGCCCATTCAACTTTTTATCCACTTAATTTTTAAAGTACAGCACATCACTCAAAGAACAAATTTTTTCAGCCCTTCCTTCTCCAAAAGAACTGTACATTTGAACTGGCAAACCAAATGTTATGCTTCCATAATGAGCAGCTAAAGTGCAGGTTGCATATTACAGTCATAAACCCAACAATAGAGGAAAAAAATATTATATACCTGGGGCATTTGTCAATGTTGCCATATTTTGATTGCAGAGCTTGACTACTGAAAGACTGACTTCGAACCAATTTAGACTTTTTTACTTCTTTGCCTAAAAGAAAAAAATATAATGAATATAGCTCTTTCTGAGCAAATGCAATCCATAATCTGCCAATGAGTAATGCATGAATATCTTCTTCTTTTTTTGGAAACCATGATTATGTTCCAAAAACCATTATCCTCACTGAACATAAAGATCTAGTTATTAATTTTATGGAATTCTGACAAGAGATGTGATCTAATTTCACTGAATACAAGTTAATCATACAGGTTATCAGAATTAAGTCCCATTATTTACATTATACTATGCTATCTTTACCATATTGAGCTCCTGGAAAAAGGTGGATAATATATTCATTTCCATCACATATCCCTCTTTCATGGTAAACAAGCTTAAGAAAAACATATACAAAGAATTCAAATAGTAAACAAAAAAAAATAAAGATAGAAAACAAGTAGTATAATATGTAGTTTGAAATCTAGTAGATTCCTAAATAGTACATTCACTCATATACATACCATCCCAATCATTTAATCTTTTTAGAGGCAAGCAGTATTATATAGAGTGCAGAAAAAAAGTTCAAATCAGAAGGGGAAAAATGAAAGCATGAGACAAGAAAAAACTGTATCTAGTTCACACCAATATCCATAATTTTCAATAACTTCCTATCTTTGCAAATCATCCTTACAACCACCATTTTCTTATGCTGCCTTTTGTTCTTTAAACTTTTCAATTCTTTCTTTTTGAGGATCTCATCAACTCTTGCATAACAAAATATTCTTAGTCATCTCCTTTGTCTTGGTTCATTCAGTTTCCCCCCCACAGATTTGTTTGCAATTCATCCCCATTTGTTCTCTCTGTATTACCAAAATATTTCAATTGCGTTTTCCATACTGGACACTCACTTTTGTTATCAGCCCACATTTGTTCATTCCCCACTAATTTTTGGCCATCTTTCTTCTTTTTTTACTATAACATGCTTCTTATGCAATATATTCTCACTCCATTCACCTTATTTTTATATTTCTCCTGCAATAACTTCCATATAAAAGATAGATAAAAGCACACTCATAGATAACTATTTTGAGGATTTTTAAACAATCAATTCCTCAATGGTTGCTAGAAACTTCATATTATCTTTCCAGCCAGTGACATTAAGGCTCAATGGGAAAATTTATAAGATGTGTACAAAATTCAGGATCCGTGATTACATGGAATTGAAATTTGGCAAATTTTATAAAACATTTTATGACAAAAAACTGTCATCAAGCATTTTATGACATAATACAACATCTCACAAAACATTTTGTGTGGTCATCTCCTGATGTTTGACTGTGCTACACAGTTCAATATGGGTTACTTTCAAAGCAGATACATTTCTGAATATTTTTCTGAATTTTTAAGAGTACTTCCAGTGGAGGTATACCTTTAATGTCTTCCACAGATCACTTGAGACAATATACCATGATGCTTTTCTACTTATTCCCTTATGTTCTTTGCAATAAAGATTGCATTTATAAAAAATTATGCGGAAGATATTTGTTTCTTACTTGCTGAAGCGCCTGAAGGGTTTCCAGAAACAGATATTGGGATAGTTTTGGCCAAAGTTGATGATGCTTTACTGTCTCTACCTAAAACAAAGGTTATTATATGCACTATATAAAGATCAACTACAAGAATAAAACTAATATTCCTACTATTTTAAATTAAGCACAATTCATCAAATATTATAAGCATTAAGTATCACTTGTATCATCAAGTGCCATATTTTGAACCTCACCAAAATGTAACATGCTTTTTTACAGATACTGCAGAAAAATAGGCCATAATTTTAATACAATGTTTCATGCTTAAACTCTTTATCAGAACAATTAGCAATCAAGTATTTCAATTGAAGAGTTAATCCACAGAACTTGAAATAAGCTCAATATTGTTTGTTTCTGTACTTAAGAGTGGCATGGTCAGCTTGCGGGTAGAGCAAAATTGGAAACAAATATTTTTTAATGCTGGCTTTAGGGCAATCATAATGCAATACAGAAGGAATTAGCCTCATATTTCTCTTTCTTCTACTTCTTGGAGTGATTTTTTTTCAACTTTCTCCCATCATTAACGATGGCTTCAAGGTGCCAGTGTACAAAAATAAAATATACTTAATACAAATAATGTAATGTTATATTTTCTTTTATGTTGTAATTTTTTACTTATTTTTAAAGCACGGTTTTTATTATGTATTTTATGTTTCTTCTTCTTTTGCTCTATTATTTAAAAAGCAATAATAATATTATTTAAAAAGCAATAAAAGTTTATTTAAAAAGGCTTTTCCATAATAAAATTTGCTGTGTCAATCCATTTCAAACAATATATATAATAATATAATAAAAATGTACACTCAATAGTGAACATTTTGGTCTGCAATGATTTTGTTTTCCTAGAAAATAAAGACTAAGTCTTTTCCATATTGTAAGTTTGCACTTCCTACTTCAAATATGCTGAGGGTCAATCTAGAAAAGTACAGACTGCTATGATATGCTTTAAAATAAGTTAGCAGCAACAATCCCTAGAGGGTTTTAATTAATACAATATCTACCACCTCCAGCTGACCACTTTTTGTTTCCCATAAAAATAAATAAACAAGCCTTTGGAGAAAGAAAATAAACCAACAAAAATTATAACCACTTACGCTTCTTTTCATAAATTTTATCACTCATATTTGTAGACCTGTTCTCATTTTGCTGTTTCTCTTTTTCTAATTGTTCCTAGTAAGGAAACAGTGTAATAAAAGTGTTAATGGAAAAATGAAATCTGGCTGCAGCTTTTATGCTAGCATGTTTTTATGATCTGCTAGGTTCAAAAAACTCCCTGAAATGCTTTATGTTATCAATGTTAAAATAATAGTTTGTTCAAAGTATATTTTGGTGCAGAAGCTGCCAACCTCCCCTAAAAATAAAGCCATCAACATATAAATAAGTTCTCCTGTGATGCTATCACACTTTTAGTTGCTTTTTCTCTGAAAAAGAAGACACAGCTGTAAAATTCCAGGAGAGCACCCAGATTGGTTTCTCTGATTAGATGTTCTACTTGTGGAGACCAATAATTTCTCCAAAGTAACCTTGATTTGGACCTAAAAGGTCTCAATTTGATACATATAATATATAGAGTTATTAAAATAGAGTCAACATAGAAGGGAGTGTAGTTAAACTCTGGAATTTCCTGGTTATTAAAATCATGCCTATTATAAACAAAGCAAGTCCTATATAGCAAAATAAACTAATTTCACAAAGGATGAAGTTAAGAAATATATGAAGGCAAAAACTGGCATCTGAATCATCCAAACATTAAAGCAAAATATCATGGGATGAGATTTTTTGGATACCACAGTAGACAGCAAAATATTCAATGCCAGTTCTGACTATGAATTTATGTTGCTGTCAAGCAAGCCACTATAATTCCATTCATAATTTGAGAATAATGTTGACTACATTTTAGGATTACTAAAATGATGTAATGTGAAGTGCTATTAACACCTCATATCAGTTATTATTAGTATCAACTATTTGGTGATGTACTTCCTAATACATTTTCTCCTCACAGCAATCTGAAATCTATCTGTTTAAAGCAAGCTACATCCAAGATTCCATGTCTTTTTGCATCAATATTTCCCCACATCTACATGGATACATTTTCCCTCAAGTATCAGGTTAACATGTAAGAATTTTCAGAATATTTTTAATGCAAGTTCATAAAAAAACAATTGTAAACCTTAATTAGATTTCATTGGTACTTTGTATAATAGTCAAGTAACACCTTTTTCATGCAATAAACATACCATTTCCAAAAGAAGTTGTTCCTCTCTTTCTTTCTGCTGATCCAATAGGTCATTTTCATAAAACCTCTTCTGAAACTGTTCAAATGTGAAACCAGAAGATCAGCAATCATGCTAGAAGTTTCAGTATATTATTACTGCTATCATTTTAGTTTATACTTACAGCATCTAAAGAGGTGTCCATTCTGTCAAGTTCTAGTACCATCTATTAAAAAAATATTATATTATTATATTATATTAGTATTATAGGTCTGCCATAAGTGTTTTAGAAGAATCTCAAATGGCTTGGATTTCCTACTAGCAATTTTAGAAAGGACATGGGCTCATCCAGAGGATAAGATATCAGGCTAGCTTGGGAACTGGGATGCCTACCTATTAGAACCCTGTAACATTCTTTCAGAAGAAGTTTACTGATCATA
Source organism: Laticauda laticaudata (assembly GCA_004320025.1). NCBI lineage: Eukaryota > Metazoa > Chordata > Lepidosauria > Squamata > Elapidae > Laticauda > Laticauda laticaudata. Next base: position 10,840 of record BHFT01028668.1, read on the forward strand.
ATATAACATAATATATCTTCTAATTATAGATGCACAAGTTTGAAATATAAATTATCCAAAGGAAACCCCTTTACTACTATCTCAGCTATAGCATGTTCATTATATCTATATGTTTCTATATATTTATAGTAACACCATTATATTTGATTTATCTCAGGATGAACAGAATTAAAAAACTTTGCAACTCATACATTGGGTTCACATATCACACTAAGCCAAGCTGTTACTTGAGTTTAATTGCTGCATTAAGCAAACCATGATTGTGTACAATGAAGTCGGTTATCTTAAAAATTATTATAAAAATATAAGAAAAATACTGAATGAACAAAAGATCCTCACATACTTTTTTAACAATGTTCAAGACGTCTTTATCTTTTTCCTCACAAAGAAGTTTTCTTACACTCATTTCTAGCTGCTGCAGTAAATGTTTGTCTGTCGGAACCTTGAGGGTTGACTTCACTTTGGGTAATAAATAACAAAGCTTCATTCTATATAGGGAAATAATGTATATACACATAGATATATATAGATATATATTTAATTGAAGATTATACTAGGTTAAAAACCAACAGAAACATGCAAACTGTGAAGTGATAAATAATATTGAAGTAAATAAAATGTATGCTCTAAAGCCTCAAAAGAAGAATTAAAGCCCCAGTAAAAAATGATAGTTGCTAAAATAGACAGGACTGATAATTAGGAATTTTTCTTATTATCTGAAAGAGATCATTTGTTCATGTTGGATTGATATTATCTATGGAACTGTGAAGAAGACCGTCCCAATTATGTTATGTAAAGAAATTTTTCATACTGTTGTCTATTTCCTTCATGGACCTTTAGGAATCAGATTTTTATTTTTCTGCCATTTATTGTACTGTGTTTATATTTCTAAACATTTTAAAGAGTTTTCAAAAATTACTTTTATTTTAGATTTTTTGTTCCACCTTTATTATTCTTATAAATAAGGGGGCAAACATATCTACTTCTTCCTTCTATTTTCTTCAAAACAACTCTGTGACATGAGTTGAGCTGAGAGTATGATTGCCTCAAAGTTACCCAGCTGGATTGAACCAGATGAAAGGATAGGCAGATTCCTTTAGGATCAAGACATTTTTTCTTATTATAGAGGACAAATGTACTTATATCAAGTATGATTTTAACTGCCAAATCTTTTCCCCCAGTTATCAATCATTTTCAACACATCTCCAAATATTTGAGTTTCTGCTTTTAGACCTCCGCCTTAATGGAACAACCTATTTTATTTGATTCAGGATGAATTAACTTTTTTTGCTGCTCATGATAATCTCCAAATCTGTAACTCAAATCTGTTCATATTTCTTTAATTTGCTCTTCATCAATGTCCAGCTTCCATAGACAAATGTTACCATTAAGAAAAACACCGCTTTAACAATTTTGATTTTTGTTATCACAGAAATATCCTCACCCTGAATTTGTCTCCACCATCACCTTCCTGTAATTCTCCAGCACACCTTTTTCATTAACTTTTCTTTAGCTCAAGAAAAGAATTCTGTCTATCATTTTTGCTTCTTTACTGCCTGTTATGAATTCACTAACCATGGCATTTAACACTGCTTTGACTTCATGTTTTATGCTCTCAGCACCCTACAAAGCCTGCTCGGCCTAATTTCTTGACCACTGGATTATTGATCAGTTTCTAGCTCCTTCAGTTTCCTCTTTGACTTTCACAATGAGTTCTTCTAAATCTGTTTTATTTTAGTATAACAAAGTGGTATCTTTTACATATTTAGTTCAACATTCTGTTTCCATAGCAGACTTCCTAGGCTACTAACTATATGTGTCTCTAAATGAAGCCTTTTCTTCTTTCAAATCACAGGCATTCTTGTCAACTGAAGAAATTTAAGATTTGTACTAAAAAAACCTAAGACTAGTGTGCAGAAACAAGTTTTGCTCTTGTCCCAGTACAATGTTAATTACAATGTTTTTACTTTATTCCAGAGAATTTCATGGAAACTGTTAAGAAAGATTTCCAGTTGTATAATTGCTCTGCCACAAACCCAGCATTTTAAGGGTAATTTAGATATCAGTCTTTATCTTTCAATTCTCACATTTTCTCAAAGCTTCTTCTGTTTTGTTAATAGTAAAAATATTGAGGGAACATCGGAATAACTTCCCAATGCTTTCCAATTAACATTATTAAATATAAATTCATTCATCTCTCTATAAACATCTTCTTTAGCCCTGTTCCAGCTCAGTTTCTTCTTCATGCTGACAAAGGGACCAAATTCATATTTGGTAAATATTTATATATTTATAATATTATATATATATAAACACACATAAAGATTGAACTATGCACCCTGACTAAAGTACTGAAAGCTAACGGCTTCCACAAAAGCAAAATCACTGGCTTGATCCACAAAAACCCACTGAGACATAATGGAGACCTAGAAGATGAACAGACGTATGGAGCAGCTGTCCTGCCCTATATAAGAGGTACTACAGACAAAAGCAGTAAGATACTACACAGACATCACATCAAGACTGCCTTCAAAACAGATAAAAAAATAGCAGCCATCCTAAGAAATCCCAAAGATAAAATTGACCTGGAAAACCAAGGCATATACGAAGTCCCCTGTGCATCATGTCCGGCCACGTCCATTGGACAGACCAATAGAAGAATAAGTACCCGCCTGGATGAACACAAAAATGCAGTAAAAAAGCTGGAACATGCTTTCCTACTAGTCCAACACATGAAAGCCACAGTCATAGCATCAACTTCAATGGCACCAAAACCCAAGCCACTATAGAAAACCCCAGCTACAGAATTATCAGAGAAGCCATAGAGATTGAAAAAACCTGAAAGCATGAATAGAAGATATGATTCCAGCAGACTGTCAATCATTTGGAAGCCTGTACTCACAACAAAAAATCTCCACACCACAAGCCAGGCAAACCCTGGGCACAAACAATTCTCCCGATACCTCAGCTCAAACACACCCCAACCAGGCATCAGATGTAACCTAGTTTCCTAACAAATGATAGCCATCCATTTACTCGGAGCAAGCTGCACCAAAAGCCTCCAATACAGGACACACATGTTGCCAGCCAATCAGACAAAACAAAAACAAAACAAAAAAAAATCACAAAACAGACAGAAGATATTAGAAACACCAATCAAGCAGAATACAGCAAACTCCAAGACCAATAAACACAGACCAAGACTCCCAACCAATCAGGATAAAGAAAAAACCTTCTAGCACAGCAGTAGGCTAGCCAACTGTAAAAGTCTGACTCACAGATGAACACAATACAGAAGCCTGAGATGGCAGATGAGATTTTGCCAAGTTTTCGCGGGTATTTACATGTGTGGTATTCAGCGTTTTTCGGGTATCTTCCCACGTCATATAGTTGTGCTTTTAAAGTTGAAGCAACGTTTCAGCAGAATCTCATCTGCCATCATCAGGGCTTTCTGTATTGAGTTTGTAAATTTACAAACTCAATACAGAAGCCTGATGATGGCAGATGAGATTCTGCTGAAACATTGCTACAACTTTAAAAGCACTACAATGACGTGGGATAATACCCGAAGGAAGCTGACAGCATATATATTAATATATGTGTGTGTGTGTGTGTGATATATATAATTAGATAGAAAAATATTCAGAGCTTTAATATATGAATTCTATTCCGAAACCAGGCAACCTGCATAAATGGCAATACGAGGCAATATGAATACATCAAAATGTTTTATTTATTTAGTATAACTTATACAGTACCTCACATTTGCTACTGGATCATGTGTAAGTTCAAGCACAGGAAGAAAGAAGTATTCACAGAAAAAATGATTGGAAAAGAGGTCTATGATGAATTCACATGGTATCTAAAAAACGTAATCTGTTCCAATAGCTTTTTCCTTGCCAGTTCTGGAGAAAAAAATTGTCACTAATAGGTTATTATTTTGATAGAAGAAATGAACAGAAATCCAGTGCTTAACTATCCCCAAAATACTTGTTAATATTGTCAAATATAATGTTATGGGTTTAACCAGCTCATTAGTATAATTATAAAATATGCTTGAGGTAATTTTTATAATGCCCTAATTGTACAGCCTAGAAGCAGAAAAGTCACCAGAAATGATATAAGGATGGCTATCTCTTGATAGGGCACTACTACTGCAGCAGCTCCCCATATTAGCATTCCAACTGCTTTCTGCTATGCTCTCTATCCTACAGAACACCTGTTAAACATTTATATTTAAGTGTGACATCGTATTGGTGTACTGAAATGGTGCTGCATCATATAAACTTTTTAAAGATTATTGCAAAGCATTTTGAACATGAATTGTCATGGTAAACTTGCAAACAAATATTTGAAGCTAATGCAGCTGAAATCTTTATCGTGGAAAACATCTATTCTATGGTAAAAATGAGGGCTTTCGTCTCTCTCATCCACAACAGCCTTCCCCTCTTATACACAACAGCCCTGGTTTTCACTTCAATTCCACTAACTTCCTCATGATAAAGAGGACATCAAGACTTACGTTCAATCAATTTCTGGATGACCTCATATCTCTGTTCTTGCTTACGATTATATCGTAAAGTATATACATAGTGTTCGAGCAGCTGCTTCTTTGGACAGGTAAAACATTCTTGAAGAGAGAAAAAATACATTTCATGCTACAATAATGTAAGTAATAAAGAATTACAATTTGTTCATTGAATGAGGAAATAATAGTTGAAAGTAAAAAGACAAAATAATAAAGCATCAAATAAAATGTTGCAGAAATGAGGGCTTGAGATAAATTCAACTTAATGCTGTCTTCAGAAGATTTGAAGCATTGAACTTGTATTTTTTTCAAAGCGGCATGAAGCCAGACTATTAATTAACAAATCATTTAACAGCTAGTCTAGTTTTTTATTGAATATATTATATTTTTGTGTTTTGCTTTGTATCCTTCACCAGCAAACACATTCTAAGATCATTTAATTTTTCCTACAGAAAAATCATCCGTAGGAGGAGAAAAACAAGTATGTTTTTAATTCTGCTTATAAAATTCTAAACAAGGTAAATGGGGTAGTGATGGAGGGGCACATTAGGCATATGAAAAAGTCAGTATATTTTACTTGCTGTTGAAATGACATGATTTGTAGATAAGCAACTGTATGTGGTTTTTTGTGAAATCTGGAAAATGCAGCAAGCAGTAAAATGAGATGTATATTATTTATATTTTGATTTGGCTCTTTTAAATCAGCAATATTTAGATACAAATTTGAAAGGGTTTTTTTTTGGCTTTGGTTTGCTACCCTGGACAATTATTAGATTTTAGATGATTTCTATAAACATGGAGCAGTTGACATTTTATATTTATTTAGTAATCAAAATTGGATTATTCGGTAGTTAAAAATAAACACATTTAAGCTCATATAAGAAACATCTATTATTTCAGGGCAGAAATTCGCTTGCTTTCTGATAATTTATTTAACTGGATTTATACACCATGGCAAGCAGAATTGACTGTAAGTGCATATTTTCCCCTCTGCAATTTAAGGATAAAAATGAAGCTAAAATCATACAAATATAATCAATAAAATTGCATATATATAATCATGGTAATAAAATGCAATTGATTAGAATTATTTCCACTGCTGGAGAGACAAACAAATCATTCTCAGACTCCGGGTCCTACCTGAACACTGCCTTAATAAACCATCTGAACATTTAAAAGTTATAGGTAAACCATAAGAAGTGTGGGAAATATTCCCTCAAATGACAAGGGGGAGTAAATAAAGCAAAATGTGCTTCTGCAGAACTCACAGCTGACAGTCCCTGAAGACAGGCAACATGAAGAAATCCAATTCTACTTAATCTTATCAGTTGGGCAGATTTATTAGAAGAAGGTGGTCCCATAGATATTTCAGGTGCTGAACTATGAAGGTCTTTAAAGGTGACAGTGAACATTTTGAATTGCAATCAGATTGCCAACTGATAACAGTGCAGCTTTACAAAGCAACATTGCTATGTTGGTCCAATAGGTACTCACCCAAAGTAGTTAGACCACTTGCATTCTATATACCAAGTTTAGGTTCCAAATATTGTTCATGATTAGCCCAACATTAAGCAAATATAACAGACCAAGCAAGAGATGATTAAGGCATGAGTGATTTGTGAATAAATCTCCCATCCAGGAATAATTATAAACTGACACACAAGATGGAACTGTGCAAAGACTCTCTTGACCAACAGTTGCACCTACTTCTAAAAGTAGGAGCTGTGAGTCCAGGAGACTCTCAATTATGAGTCGGTTCAGTACAAGGGAATGTGATCCAACAGAATTAAAGGTAGAATCTCTCTGGATTAGATGGTTTTCAAACACAGAGACACTCTGTCTTCCTTGGATTAAGGCCTCAACTTGGAGAGAATTATGTTCTAAACTTATTTATTCATAATTAAAATGCATAATGTCTGTAAATCTTTATTATTTCTTGTAAATTAATTTTACAAGGGCCCTAGAAATCTCAAATCATAATCTTATATACATATGCGACCAGAACTCTATCTACATATTAAAACTGTTCATGATTCAAAAATGAATTTCATGAATATAGTTGGAACTGATATGAGGAGATAATGCATATATTATAGTAACATTTATGTAGCTATATATGTACACTTGAAAGCTATCTTTCTCTCTCTGATCCTCTTTTTTCTTTTTTTTTTATTACAAAAACATAACCTGTCTATGTTTTTTGCGTAGTTCTGAAGAAGCTGATAAAAACATTTGTCTTTTTTTTCGAAGCAGACTAACACAATAGAGAGAAAAAGTCGCAAATAGTTCCAAAGTGTACATATTGTAGCATACATAAATTTAATATAATATATGCATTATCTCCCATACATCAGTTCCAAACTATTATATTTCTGAATCATTTTCTCACCATCATGAAGCAGCTTTTACTATGTATAGAGTTTGGTGGCATATGTATATAAGATTAATATTTGAATTTCTAGGGCCCTTTAAATTAATTTACAAGAATAATAAAGATTTTACAGACATGGTAAATGGCATTTTAATTATGAATAAATAAGTTTAGAACATAATTCTCTCCAGTTGAGGGCTTAATCAAGGCAGACAGAGTGCTCTGTGTTTTGTAAACCATCTAATCCAGCAGAGATTCTAACCTTTAATTCTGGTTGGGATCCAAAACATTCCCTTGTACTTGAACCGACTCATAATTTGGAGAGTCTCCTGGACTACACAGCTCCTACCTTTAAGAATGTATGGATGGCAAACTGTTTGGTCAAGAGAGTTCTTTTGCACAGTTCCATCTTGTGTGTCAGTTATGATTATTCCCTGGATGGGAGATTTATTCAGCAAATCACTCATAGCCTTAATCAATCTCTTGCTTGGTCTGTTATAGTTTGCTTAATGTTGGGCTAATCATGAACAATATTTGGAAACTTTTCTTTTCTTTTTATTAAACTTAATCTCATAGAAAATGTTTAGAAAATGTTTGTTCTTTTTTTAAAAAAAATAAGTTCTGGTCAAGACATCCAAGGGACAAGTGTGGTTGCAAATCTTCCAGTCCTGATGCGACAGAATCCTACAGAAACACTGAGGAGAGTCTTGCCAAAAGTTCGAGTAGGTATAGCATGATTTCCTATTAAAGTATTGTATGCATTCCAGTTATACAAGGACAAAACTCCCACTGATTTTAACAGTTGTAAATATTTTATTAAAGAAAAAATTATGTAGAGGTGGTCAGTGACTTACAACCATTCATTCAGTGATTGTTAGAAATTACAACAGCCCTGCAAAAAGTGACTTATGACTGTTTTTCACAGTTATGTTTATTGCAGCATCCTCATGGTCACATGGTTAAAATCTGGACACTTGGCAACAGGCTCATATTTGTGACTGTTGTAGTGTCCCAGGGTCACATCATCATCTTTTGTGACCATCTGTCAATAGGAAAGCCAGATTCATTTTACAGCTTTGTTATAATTTAACAATTATAATGATTAACTGTACCAAGAAAAGTTATAAAATAGGGCAAAATTCACTTAACAACTATCTTGCTTAATAACAGAAATGTTGGACTCAATTGTGACCATAAGTTGAGGACTACCTGTATAGTCTTTGATTGACAACAGTTTGCTTAATAATCCTTCAAACTTACAATGACACTGAAAAAAGTGACTTATGACCATTGCAACATTCCCATGGCCATGTGATCAAAATTGGCAACTGATTCATATTTATGACGGTTGCAGTATCCCAGTGTCATGTGTCCCTGGGTCATGTGATCACATTTTGTAAGCTTCCGACAAACAAAATCAATGGGTAAGCCAGATTCACATTCACTAATCACTAAATTAACTAAGGTTGTAAAATGGTGCAAAACTCACTTCACCACAGAAATTTCAGGCTCAGTTGTCATAAGCTGAGGATTCCCTGTACTTTATTCAAATTAAATTCAATCTACCTTTGCCCTCAAATATTCTTGGATAAGATACTCCAGGAGTGTCAAACTCGTGGCTTGGAGGCCAGATGTGTCACGTGCTGGCCCAGCCCCCTGCCTGGTTTAGCAAAGGGGAAAAAACTTCTGATATGTCACGTGATGATGCTGTGACGATGCAAGTTTGATACCCCTGAGATATTATTATTACTCTGTAAGAGTAATATTCAGTTTTCTATTAAATTTAATGCTGCTTTCATGTTGACCAAAACTAGTAATATTCCATATCATATTATAAAATTAATTTATTTATATTTAAGTCAATTTATCTTTCAACGTGTTTGCTAAAGAGTTGGCACAGACAGTGGCACATAACTTAATTCTTGAACAAAAAGAAAAAAATTGGGAAATCAGATATCAATAAATACAATATATTTTTATATAATAGAAAAAAGATATTCTATGTGTCCCAAATCCCTAAATAAGCCTCTGATCAAGTTTCCAGTTGATAAAATAGTCCCTCCTGAAATTCTGCTACTATAGCTGTTCTAATAAAAGTAGCTTTTGGCCCATGCTATATCTGTTTCCTAATCTGGTCTACCTTATAAGGTTGGCATTGAGATTGAGCTGAAGTTGGGGAAAAAATTAGCTGGAATATATAGTTGGATTGTATAATCTAGGAAAAAGAAATGAAACCGTTTGTCCAAAAATTTATTCATTGCTAAAATATTCTTCAAATCTGCAAAATAATGTCAGAATGGAACAATTGAACAGGGCTGCCTTAACACACCCACTTCTTGGGCGCTCCACTGCAGCTGACCCAATATGGGCATTCTTACTTGGCTGGCTCTCCACTGGCACTTCTCTCCCACCATTGGTCCACCAGCATTCTTCCCCAGCCTCTTCATCCCAGGTGCTGTCTGGGACATTTAAATGTACATCAAGGCAGCCAGTCCACACGGGTGGGCGGTCTTAGGTGCAGGGTTGTGGGGACAGTGCTTTGATGTGCATGCAAGGGGGGGAAGGGCCCATACGGGGCAGGATAGTTGGGGGCAGGCCTTTCCCTTCCCAGCCTTTCAGGAGACAGCACTCCCCCACTCCCCGCTGGCATAATGACAAGGTTAATAACAAACTGATCTAGCTTCACTGCTTAGCTGCAAAATACTACAAGGCCAATATTTCCTTCCAAATATTAATGAGAAACAGCAATGCTGAAATAATTGCTGCTGATTCCCAATTGCAGATTTTTAAAACGAGAATCTTGCAATCACAGGAAGACAAAAGAGCAGGCAAAAAAATCTGACTAGTTTTGTGTGAAAGGTTAGACCCTAACTCTAATGCTAACTCCACCCCCCCTCCAACCCAGCCCTCTCAGCAGCCCTTCAGGTGATTTACATACACGCTCAAAGACACGTGAAGACACGAAGGCTTTCACACCCCAAAAAAGTCAGCATTGAGAAGATGTGATAGGTGAGGAAGTATTTTTGCCTCGTAGTCAAGAAGTGAGAAATTTGAATCTGGTCCCAGGTTGAGCAAAAGGAGGGGCTGAGGTCATCCCAAAACTGAAAGAACACAAGGGAGTTTTCCCCTTTCTCCCATCTCTTTTTTTTAACCTCCTCCAACTCCAGGTGCTCCTGGAGGGAAAGAGCGAGAAAGAATGAAAGTAGGGAGGGTTTCATCCACAAAAAAGTGGCCCTGCCCCTGACTACCCCCTATGCGGGCCGCTTTTGCCCCCTCTTCTTGCATGTACACCATAGCAACGCCCCCCACCTCCCTGTGCCTGAGGCCATCCATGCCCAAGGCTAGTGGGTGGATTGGCTGCCCAGATGCACATTCATATGTCCCACACAGCCAAATGGTTGTGGAAAAGTATCCCTCTGTGAAACACCCTTGATGAAGTTGAGGGAAGAACGCTGGTGGGCCAATGGTGGGAAAGGACTGCTGGTGGAGAGCCAGCTGATTAAGAATGCTTGTGTTGGATCAGCAGCAGTGGAGTGCCTGAGAAGAAATGGGTGTGTTAAGGCAGCCATGTTCAATTGTCCTCAGTGTGACAAAGCAAACTACAATAAAACACAATAATTATAAATTAGGTATGATAAATTTTACAAACAGATGTCTTTTTATATTTGTTATATTTGCTTTTGTTAGTTATTATTTTTTCTGATTATACAGGAAGTTCTACCTGTTGCAGGTGTGGAAATGCAATTAACAGCAGCTGTTTCTCTTTTGACAATTCTTCAAGAGGAGTCAATATCCATCCATACTTACTCTCACTCGTTCTTACAACTCATTCTACAGAATCTGGAGCATAGAGATGCAGGTCAGAGGAATGCTATGTTGCTGATTTCTTAGTTTGCTCTGCTTTTTCTTCTGATGTATGATTGAAGGCAGTACATGCAGGAATAAAATAATTATTATAAAATAAAGTAATTACAGAATAGGTTTGCTAGTGCTACATCATGTAGTTGATTAGCTTTTGTTTTATTTTTCCCTTGTTATTAAAAAAATCTGTTTTAATAAAATTATAAAAAGAGGGAATTAACCAGGCACATAATGTGGAAGAAAAATCAAAAGGATGTGGTGCTGGCAATCCCAAGAATGCTTAGGGATTTAGACCATGAGAGTATTATACATACAACCCAAAGTATTCCTGCTTTGTGCCTACATTTACTCACTTGTGATCCCTTCTTCTCCAATCTCTCCTATTTGCAAGGGGGAAACAAAAAGAAAAACAGATCAAGCACAGAACAATATGTACTGACTTTAATGGTATTTACGTGACTGAGAAACACTACAAAGGTCGTTAATGTAGACATAGGTCTTAAAGTTATTTTTTCAGTACTGTCAAAACTTCATATGGTCACTGAACAATGCAGTCAGTAAACGTGGTCTACTCTAAAGTAAGTTGAGTGTAGGCTTTTATTTGGTGGGACTTAGTTACAGCCAAATTCCTATTTGATCTTAAATTATATTTTAACACATTACCTTCTATAGTGTACAGATTATATATTTATTTTAGTGTTACTGTTGTCACAATGTTGTTAATTGAAGTTATTGCCTAAAAGAATTTTACAGAACTGGTTTGTGGTGTTTATATATGTAGTTTATTTGTACTTTACAGGTGTCAGTAATGCTTGGCTGGACACACTTCTTGCTGCAATAGAAGCTCTTCCAAAAGAAACTATTAGACATGAGGTAATATTGTTTTCCCAAACAATATTAATGGGAAGAAGTAATATTGGTTCAGTGATGTATACAGATCATGCTCTAATTGTAATATCCTGGTTTCAGAAATTATCTTCAGATGGAGGATGAATGATATGTGCTATTTAAAGAAACACCAATCATATAATGTTGCTTAAAGAATTATAGAAATAAGAATTATTGTTTGTAAAAATATGTCACAAAGAGACAACTATATGGGAGACAAGTAAAATCTTAATAAAGTTTGCAGCAAATCAGGAAAAAAGAACATAATAGAAATGATCATTAGAAGAGATTCATAAAACTAGTTTCGATCAACAAGCACTGAAAGAGTTCAATAAATTAACTATTAGATTTACTGGAAGTGACAGAATTTCAAAATATAAAAAAACAAACAAAATCATTTTGAAAATGCAAACAAACCAAGGAAACGTCTGGCATATGAAATCAGAAAAAAGAAAGAAAGAAGGCTGATATAGCTGTGAAGAAAAAAAACAAATTATTATATGTAAGATTGCTAATAACAAAAGAATATTTTGTGTGGAATTATATTCCAGGTATAAAATTACAAGAGGCATTCAAAAGCATTTATTGAAAACTCAGCTTAAATAATTTACTAAAAATGTAGACAAATCTTAATATGAACATAAGAGATTAAATAAGCAGTAAAGAAAATTAAAATGAGTAAGACGCCAGGCACAGAAATGCTGTTGACTTTGTGTAACAAAAAGATAGAAGAACTATTGAAAATGATGAATGAAAGTCAAACAAGAAAAATAATAGCAAAAGCTTGAGAAGAAGATTTCTATAAGGTTAATACATAATAATCCAATTTCTTTACAAATACACATTAGCCAAATGTATGAAGTGCATTCCCAAAACTGTACATGTAAATCAGACAATTACATTCCAAAAAAGAAAATAAAAGGTAACATTTATTATAGAGTAAAATTTGTCAACATTAATAAAAAGAGGGCAACTGTAATATTTTTAGACATGAAAAAGCCTTTGATAATTCAGAATGGACTTTTTTTTTACTAGAGACATTAATCCAAATGAAACCTGGAGAATTAGAAACTTCACTCGACAACATATAATAGCAAAGATTAGTGAATATTCAAGATTTATATGGAATGGGGAAAACCAAGAGCTTTGTTTAAAATTGTACAAAACTTAAAAGACGTTTACATTGTTCAAAACCCAAGAGTATAAACTTTGAGTTTATCTTTGTGGTTTTACTAACTTGGCCATTATGTCATAGGTTATATTTTTCTGATATAGAAAAAAAGTATATAAATTGTATCACATGTCTATAATTTATCTGACTTTTGCTGCAAGGATGACTTGGAAAGTTGATATCAATAAAGGTTTAGCATGTGAAGTAGTTCTTAATGCATATTTTTGTTGCCTGAGTTTTATTTATCTAATTCTACATTTGTTTCCTGACTTTCTTCTTCTGTCCTATAGATCTTGAATCCTCTTGTTTCCAAGGCACAGCTTTCCCAAACGCTTCAGTCTCGCCTGGTTAGTTGTAAAATCTTGGGGAAATTAGCTAACAAGTTTGAAGCTCATATGTGAGTAGTTTGTGTGTGTTTTAGATGCCCTAATGAATAAATGGCCTTCTACAAAGGAAACAAGGTGACCTCATTTTGTTGCAATAGAAAAGAATGCTACTTTTGGATACTGACAAAAATTTTATTACACAGTGATCCTAAGACACAATCCATAAAGCTGTGGTGAGCAGAATCTTTTTTATCTAAATGAGAATAATTGAGTCTACATAGCAATTGTAGGTCCTGAATTGTGTCCTCTATAAAAGGATAAATATTTCCTACAACTTCAGTTATCAACTTTGTCCTGCACAGTGTCATTTCAGCAAATTTTATTCTTATTTCCATGATTTTCCCTACTAGTTGCCATTTTAGATTTTATGTTATTTTTTTGGAAGTGTTTTTAAATTTTCTGTCAAGACGGGTATACCATATTGAAGGATATACAATAATTGTATGCCATCCAGCATAAAAACAATTTCAGAAAAAGTGAACCTCATTTTTGTTCAGAAGTACCACCTTGTTTGCTCCTATAAAGGTATTGAATTTGTCTGCCTGTCTTTTAGTTTCAAAGAATATGATAGTGTAACTCAGAATAGAGTTTATATAAGAGCTGAGATTTATGAATGTTCAAGGTAGGTTTATTGTGATTTGCTTAATTTTTGTTCAAACCTTGCATTGCTGTGTTAATAGGCTAATAGCATGTTGGATATTTTATGTGGGTGTGAAGACATTAAAAATAATGTTGGTGAATGGTTCTTGAATCCATTGTCTTCTTTTTAGCTACGTATGGTTTTATTTTATTTTTTATCTTGCTGTAGAGACAACCCCACTCTCCTTTTGATAACTGTGTCTGGTGAATAACCAGGAAATAAAGGCACCCACCATATTTTAACAGTGATAGCATGTATAATATAGATGGCTAGATTTCTTGACTTGACGCTTTTTTTCCTGCATGCCCAAAGGAAAGAAGAAAACACTGATCAAAATATGATTTGACTTCAGGATGATGCCAAGTAGCCAGCCATATTTTGTTCTGTGATGATTCTATGAAAGCAAATCCAAAGAATGCTTGCCTTCATCCTGATGCCAATCAAAAGATTTCCATGAACAAATGAGCAAATGGAGAACAAAATGACTCATAAAGAAACAGGTTTTCAAAATATATTTTGTCTTCTTAAGAACCTTGTGTTGTTTCCAAAGTAAATTGTGAGTTTTAAAGTTCAACTCTAATAATATCTTTATTTTCTAGAAGATTTTTTTCAGATAAGTCTGGTCTGAATAGAATAGAATTCTTTATTCGCTAAGTGTGATATGTTGTCTGTTCAGAAATTTAGAATTTTTGATATGTTTCCCAATTATTTATCTACTTATATATCTTTAATACTGATAGAGTAAAGCCCCTGTCACACTGCAGCAACGGATGGAAAGAGGATGTAAAACGGACAAAAACACTTACCATCCGTTGGTTAACGCGATGCTTCCGTTCTGTACTCACTGCCTCCGTTTTGCTTCCTCTCTATCCGTCCAGCATCCGTCTATTGACATTTCATCCGCTCAAAAGGTTTTGAGCTGCTCAAAACTTTTGAGCGGAAAATGTATCAAACGCGTCCATTCTGCATCCGCTAGGCATACGGGGGACATCCGTTCTGTATCCGTTGTCATCCGTTACGCATCTGCTATATCCGCTAGGCATCCGCTGTGCATCCGTGCAACTCGAATCCGCTCCAGCGGTAAATGGACGCAGGGAGGAAGCGGAACAGACGCGAAACAGACACGCAGCATTAGTAGCACGGACGGAGAAAGGATCAAAGCGGATGCAGCTCGCAAAGAAAGCATTTAAATTGGAAAAAACGTTCGCAGAGGGGACCTATCTCGGATAATAAGGATGTCTAGAGGATGCCTAGAGGATGCAAAAGGATGCTTCCGTTCTGCATCCGCTTTCCATCCGCTCTGCCTCCTCCCCCCATCCGTTCCTTTCTGTGTTATCCGCTCTATGCAAATTTTTGCCCCTTTTGAGAGCGGATAACAACGGATGGAACATTTTTCTCGTCCGCTGTGTCCATTTTACAAATGTTTTACATCCGTTGGGCAGTGTGACAGGGCCTTTACAGTTTGCAGTTCTATTTATTTTCTAACATTTGTGCTTCTAGTATTATTAAATATTGTTATGATGGTATAGTGGCCTGTTATGTTCTTAACATTTGAGAAGTGTAAATTATCTTTTATATGTATTGTAGCATGTTGTTTTTTTGACATTGAAAAAACATAAATACAGTTATTACATACATTAATATAGCAATTATATAAATTATAATTATCCATCTTTTTACTTTTTCATTACAGTTTTCAAATATATGTGATAAAATTACAGAGCATTTTTTAAAATTACAATTTAAGTAACTGTTTCCTTTTTAGCATTAAAAGAGAAATCCTTCCCCTGGTAAAATCTCTTTGCCAGGATGTAGAATATGAAGTTCGTTCCTACATGTGCCGGCAGCTAGAACTAATTGCTCAAGGAATAGGGTGAGCAAAGCTTGATAATTCATAATGCATAAAACAGTGAAAATAATTCTAGATAATATTTGTATTAATCAGGAAGAGATCACACAGTTTCTAAATTGGATTGATTTTATTTGTTAGGTTGAATTCATACAATATAAGTTTTCAAATTATTTACTCCAACTACAAGTGATTACCTTTTATGAACAACCAAGATATAGACAAACATTTTCCTATTGCTACCAAGTATGCTTTTCTTAAATTGCAATTGTTAATAAATTCATCTTTGAATCCTGGGCTATTTTCTCTCACAGCCAATGTAACAGAAAGATTAAAATATCTGGAAAAAAAATTCAAATTATCACTGAGCTGATCTTGGTCAATTAATAAAGTGTGACTATGTTGCCGTTAGGTGAATCCAGAGATAAGCAGTCATAACTCAATATCAGTATATCAATGGTTCTGCATAATATTTAGTGCTTTAGTGCACTGAGTGACATACTGTGGACATACTGTAGAGTACAGATAGCCTTTGACCTATGACCATTCAGTGACCATTTTAAATTATGCCAATGCTAAATGAATGTTGGTTACGATCAATCCCCGTAGTCCTGGCCAGCAGTCATTGATTGAGATCTGAGTACTTGGCAACAGTTTTCATGCCATGGCAGTTAAAAGTTTAAAGATTCTTCTTCAGTTTTAATTTTTTCCTAAACTGGAGCTCACCAAATTAATTATGAAACTGACATCTTGAGACAGGTAAATGAAAAAGAAGTAGGTTTTGAGCTTTCAAAATTAGAATTTCATTTTTCTATCATCCTCTTTATTCTCTTGACTTTCCAGGTGATGCCATAAGTCATGATTTTCAGTGAGCATTGGATTAGACACATACACATGCAGGCACATATACACATGGTTCTCTCATAAAAGAATGGATGGAATTATTTCAAAGGGGCAGCAGATGTAGAGAAGAATCTTTTTCATGTGGTCTCGTGTGTAGGAGTTTACTGCTGCCACTGGAATGCCAACAATACTTTGACTCAACTGATGACAAAGTAGAACAAACCTCTACTGAAAGCATGTCAGAATTCAAATTCTAACATAATTTTTGCTCTAGATTATGCTGTTCTTGTGTATGAAATTTTACTGGTATACTACTGAGAAATTAAATGTAATAAACACTCTACTTAATAGCTAGTCCCATTGATTTTAATCAACCAATTATTATTTGACTTGTGAATTCTATTCATGTTTAAATACATTTTTCTGTAGAAATAGATTAAGGAAATATACATATTGAAAACTGTCTCCGCGCCACAGTGGCACAGTGGTGAGAGTACAATACTGCAGGCTACTTCTGCTGCCTACTGGCTGCCTGCAATTTGGCAGTTCAAATCTCACCAGGCTCAAGGTTGACTCAGCCTTCCATCCTTTCAAGGTGGGTAAAATGCGGACCCAGATTGTTAAGGGGAATATGACTCTATAACAGCTTAGAGAGGGCTATAAAGCACTGTAAAGTAGTATATAAATCTGTTGCTTATTTCCAATGTATGACAATTATGTATAAGTATATAGCTGACAATTATGAGTTATCTCCTAAATGTTTGCTGGTTGTTTGTTTTTTTTAGAACGGAGCTAACAAAAAATGTAGTGCTTCCAGAACTAGTAGAATTAGCAAGGGATGAAGGCAGCAGTGTACGTCTTGCAGCTTTTGAAACATTAGTAAATCTGTTAGAAATGTTTGATGCAGGTAAGATTCATTAGCTTTGCAGCTATTCTTTTGCCTGTTATGATCTATTTCTAATAAGCTAATAATATGTTGATTATTCATCCCTTTCTAATCATATCTTTTCTGTTTTTCAGATGATAGAAGTCAAACTGTTCTCCCATTAGTGAAATCATTCTGTGAAAAGTCCTTTAAAACAGATGAATCTATTCTAGTTTCATTATCTTTTCATTTAGGGAAGCTTTGTAATGGACTATATGGTATGACTAAAAAGTTCTCAATACAATTTTAAGGGTGCTGCATTTGTGTATATTTAATTGGAAATATTTAACATTGCAGTTGATTGTGCTTACTTCTGGAATAAAGAACACTTGATATTCAATTAAATATAATAAGGAAATATATAATTAAATGACAAAATCTGCCACTTTTCCCCCAGATAATCTATGATATGATAGTATTGATATGAATTTTTAATCAATATCTGCTTAAAAACTTAAGTATTCAATGTATAATACAGTATAATTTAGAAAATATATGATTTTTCAACATTCACTTAAAAGTCATTCAAATAATTAAATACCAAATAAAATAGTGTCAAGCAAGCAGTTATTTCCTAGATACTTTAAACAAATGATATTGCCAGAACCCAAACCAAAATGGATTTCTCATGTATTTAATTCACATCCTGCAAATTTACATGTAGGGGGAATGAGCTGAAAGGAAAAGAAAATTGTTCTCAACAGGTAGAACTGTTCAGTGGATGTAAGAAAGTCCGGTGCTGTACCATAAGTTATTTACAAATACTTTGAATTGGTTCCAGAAGCTTGCTGGCAACCGACAGGTTGTCCTCAACTTAACTACCATTTGTTTAGCTGTTCAAAGTTACAATAGAACTGAAAATAGTGACTTACAACAGATCTGAGCCTCATTCAAAGCCATGTCTAGTTCTGACTGACAACAATTTGGCCATACTTGCTTGCAAAATACATAGTCCATTTCATGTTGGTGTTGTCTGTCTGGTAATGATCATATGTTAGGTTGTCTTTTAAATTATTGGAAGAAACCCTGAATATTCATAGTATTCCCCTAGCCTGTCTTTTGCTTCATTAGTAAGATGTGATTTTTGCGTTGACACAGTGTTGCATTGTTACAATATTGCAAGTTACCTTTGAACTTTTCAAGTTCTCCTTCTTCTAAAACTATGGTTGGAGTATGGACTTGGATATTGGCTTGTCTTGAATTCAAATAGAGACAGTTCTGTCATGGGTATCCAAGCATTGATTGTGGCTCCCTTTTGTTAATAAGCTTAACCTTTCTTCTGTGATATTTGTGTTCATACTAGAAACTTTGATGTCATCTCATGTGAAATGGCTTATTTCAGTATTCATTCTTATAATTCTGCTAGACTTCATCAAGTCATGATTGGATCATGATTCTGACATTTCACTGTACATTTTTTGCAGCATCAATTTATCCTTTTGATAATGATATCAGCAGCTGACTGTGCTTTCATCTTTAATCCAGCCACATCATAAAGACCAATACAACTCAAATATTTGTTGTCTGCTTTTCCCCCCAGGAACTTGTTATATACTTTGCAACCTGTAGAACTAATGTTCAGATGATATGTTTAATCAAATTTCTTGGTAAACACTGAAGTGGGTTGCTATTTCCTTCTCCAGTGTGATTGTTCGTTCATGTATGACCTACCCATCATGTGTTAACCTTTTGGAAATGTATAACTCCCATAGAAGAGAACATACATAGATCAGGGCTGAATTGTAGAGTCCTTGGTGTTCTCTGAATTTGGTTGTTGCTTGCAGATGTTTCATTATCAAACCAAATAACATTTTCTGAAGAAATGCCTAATCTGGTAATGAAATATCTGCAAGCAAATAAACAAGCTTGAACTTCATATAACTCCCAACACTATACAGTAAATTGTATCATTGGCATGTGCAAAATCTCTTTCACATTGCAAGGTAACAATCCATGAAATGGGGAAATAGTTAGCTTTAAGTTTTTATCTAAAAGCAAATTAGAATGTATTCTGACAGGGCTTTTCCCCTCAGAGATCAATAATACATTGGTAATTATATATTTCTAGTATATTATAGAAAATCCCTAAAACAGACTTTTAGGATGTAAAAGTATATATGTATGTTTGGAAATATGCAAGTGAAATCACATAGAATATAGTCAATCTTATCTTGATATTTTGGAGAAGTATTAGATTGCTGTTAGCACTACAAAATGTGGGTTTGATCAGTGCAGAGAGGGAAGCCTCAGTATATTAGAAGTTCATGGCAATTATTTTGTTATGGTTCTTTGATCTACAAATGCTATATTTCAAAGTGATAAAAATAAAATATTTAGTTTAATCAAATCTATGTTTCTTCATATTAATATAGAAGTGTTTTCAGAAGCTACATTTGGAGTTTGTAAACTTTACAATTACACGAGGCAACTAAGGAAAGAGGAGATGAGATTTGCCAGTATTGTCAATGAACTGCTTGGCATGGCAGAGATTTAAAATGCTAAATTCATTATGTCTGCTACTATAAGCGCAATGATTAATCAATTTATGAAAATAAAATATTGAACAAGCATTTTATTTGTTTAAAGGAATTTTTACACCAGAGCAGCATTTGCGATTTTTGGAGTTCTATAAGAAGCTTTGTACACTGGGATTAGAACAGGAAAATGGGCACAATGACAACCAGATTCAGCTGCAAACCCTAGAACAGGAAAAGAAATACATATCAGTGAGGAAGAACTGTGCTTACAATTTACCTGTGAGTGAAATGCTCTTTTGTTTATCTGTAATTTGTGTGAAAGATAGACTTGTGAAACTCTTTCTGATTTTAAAGAGAGATTATTTCCTCTGAAACACATTTTCTCCTAAATCAGAGATCAGTAAGGTTAGTGGGGCTGAACTACAGTTTAACAAAGGGTAGATTAAAAGGAGGAAGGTTTGCCTGATTCGATGGCCATTGTTGCTTATCCAGCTAAATGGATAGATTATAATTTCTATTTCTGTCAGTTATTTTTGGAGAGTAAATAGGAAAGTGGAGGAGGGGGCAGACATATATGTGCTAAACTTTATTATACATTACATCCTTTATATTTCTAGGCCATGATGATTTTTGTGGATCCCAAAAATTTCAATTTGGAACTGTATTCTACATTCTTCTGTTTCTGTCATGATCCTGAAGTACCAGTCAGACATACTATGGCTAGTAGCTTCTATGAAGTAAGTCAGGAAATATATGTTATGGAAACACTGTTTGATTTAATGTTAATAAATATTTAAAATATTGAATCTTATTTTGTCAAATTTATAATTATCTAAAATATCACATTTTAACCTATTAAAAGTACTTATTAAAAGATTGCCACCCCTTAGAACCATGAGCCATGGTGGTTAGAGTGGTTAGAGTGTAGTACTGCAGGCTACTTCTGCTGACTGCCGGCTGTCTGCAATTTGGCAGTTCAAATCTCACCAGACTCAAGGTTGACTCAGCCTTCCTGCCTTCTGAGGTGGGTAAAATGAGGACCCACATCGTTGGGGGCAATATGCTGGCTTCGTAAACCGCTTAGAAAGGGCTGTAAAGCACTGTGAAGTGGTATGTAAGTCTAAGTGCTGTTGCTATTGGTATTGAGTATGCAATCTAAGATCAGTTTCAAGGTGCTACCTAGAGTCCTTTTGATAGAATTGCTTCATGTTGTCATTGTCAAGAGTAGGCCATCTTATTATTTTATTTTGTATTTAAAATATTTCAATAGCTTCAGTAATATAGGTAGTATCTCAGTTATGGAACTCTTTCCCAGGGGAAGTTTGCATAATTGCCTCTCTTCCAGGAGTGCCCTGAATACTATCTAAAAACATCAATCCACATATAATGCAGTAGCACATTGTGATGGATGAGAGCCATTGCAGCCATGTGACTGTATATTGTAGGTGCTGCATTGGTNGATGAGAGCCATTGCAGCCATGTGACTGTATATTGTAGGTGCTGCATTGGTTTCCAGTAGGTTGCAAAATACATTGTACAAGATGTTTGGTTTCAATTTTTAAAGAAATAGCTCCTAGCCACTTGCAGATGGCAATATTGGAACACTGATAGCAGTGTTCCAATATTTGAGGGGCTGCCACAAAGAAGAGGAGGTCAACCTATTTTCCAAAGCACGAGAAGGCAAGACAAGAAAAATGGTTGGAAACTAATGAAAGGGAGAAGCAACCTAGAACTAAGGAGAGCAAAAGAACTGACAAAAAGTAACCAGTGTAATGGCTGCCTTCAGACATTGTAGATGTTCCATCACTGGAGGCTTTTAAGAAAAGACTGGACAGCTACTTTTCTTGAATGGTATAGGGTCTCCTGATTGCACAGGGTATTGGACTAGAAGACCTCCAAGGTCTCTTCCAAATCTTGTACTGTTCGTAACCAGTTTGTTCATTCCTATTGAAATGTTGAAGGAAACGCACAAAAGGTGAAATCGGGAATGGTGATGGCTCTACATTCTATAACAATCCCTTATTGCAACTCTGATTTCTTTTAAAAAACCATTAATACAAGAGTTATTTCATGAAACATTTGGAAGCTGAAGTTGTCCAATGATGCCCTAACATTGTGAGACATGTATTATGATCATTGTTTGTTATTTGGATTCTTCTTTTTGGGTTATGTTGGTGTTTTAATTGTCTGTTTTTAATATTTTTAATTAATATAAATTGCCTTCAGTGGTATATAAATAATGAAAGTCAATATCAGCACCTTGAATGACACTTTTTAAAGCCAATGCAGCACCCATAATATAAATATTATACTGCTAAACTGTCTTTCTTAACCAACTGCAGTTTCCAGATAACCTTCAGGGACAGTCCCAGGTAAAGTGCATTGCAGTAATCCAATGTAGAGGTTATAAGAATACAAATTACATTTTTTTCTTTTTTAATCTCTTATTGTTTGTAATATTACTTTATTCCAGTGCTTTCAAACACTTGTTCTGTAATAATACTTTAGCTCCTTGATTAATTTATTAAACTTTTACAAGTCAGAACAGTTATAAACATAGCTGTGAATAAGCATGGCTATAGCCATACAGTAAGTTCCATTAATTTCACTTCATGATAAAATAGAGTCTCTATATTTTATTGGTATCGACCATTTTAACTGAATTTTCTGAAAGGTCTTTGTATCCCAAGTATAATTTTTTTTCATTGTGTTAATTGAAAAGATACCTTTAAGGAGAATCCTTAGCACTTGACCTACCATCCTCTCAATGTATATTGGTTGTCTATTGGTTTATTTATACAGTACCTGTGAAGAAAATAGTTCCTTGGGAAGATTTAACCTCACTTTCCCTGTCAAGTAAAATTGTAGAACTGCAGTTTGCTGACTTCAGAAACCTGTCCAGAACTTTCACTCCCTTTCACTCTCTGAGAAAGAATTAGCCTATTGATGGCAACATATTCCAGATATATCTCCACAGTTCACTTAAGTTTTAAATTGTATAGGAGGTCATATTGGACTCAAAGTGTTGCAGAACCTCAGCTTTACTATTGAAACTAACTACTGAACAAATAAAACCATATAAATCTGTTATTCTACTTGATTCTAAATCAATCCAACATGATGATATGGACATTAATGTTGAAAACATGACTTCAACAGCCTTAAAGTATGGGTATTGGCATTTTAGATTTAGTTTATACCTTAGTTTCCTATTCAAGGTAATATTCAAGCTTTGTTTTTAAAAATAAAACATAGATTAAAAGAACTAATATCTGTATATTGTTTTGTAATTTTCCAGGTTGCCAAGCTTTTAAATACTGATGTGTATATAATACATAAAGAACTGATAGCCTTGTTGCAGGATGAGTCAGTAGAGGTAATGGCCTATTTGTTGTTTATATTTGATAAATCACAATTATTCCAAATTATATTTATTAAAGGAAGAAATTCTTGATGGCTCAAACATTGGATGAATCATAGCCATTTGTCTCATGACCCCAGACATAAAGGACAGAATAATATCACTATAAAACAGGGATTTTCAAACTTGACAGCTTTAAGACTTGTGCACTTCAACTCCCAGAATTCCTCCTCCAGGCATGTTAGCTCAGGAATTCTGGGAATTGAAGTCCACAAGTCTTAAACTTGCCAAGTTTGAAGACCCTTGCTGTAAAGTCATCTGAAAGTGACAAGGGATAACTCTTATAGCACTTTCCCAGGAGAAATAGAAAATGTATAAAGTTGAAAAAAGAAATCAATCAGGCATATATAAGAGTTCGATCTCAATCCAGTTTGCTATGCCCTAGGTTCAACCAGTCTGATTAGTGCTAAGTAAGAATCCCTTTGGTATGATATGTTCAGTTTTGCTCCAGAAATTATATTGTTAAATCAGAATGTATGGGGTGAGACAATAGAAGACAAAGTTATGCAAGGAAGACATACAATATTCAGACTAGGAAATGGACTGGGAATATTCTGACTAGGAAAACAAAAGGGAAATAGTTTCTAATATTTTTTAAATGCTAGAAAGCAGAACAACTATATTTGAGTACTATGGTATTTCCTCTTAAACTTGTCTTTGATGAACATTGCAGAAGTGTGGCTTAAATCAGAAAGGGATTAGATGAAGTGCTGAATAGATAAGTCACTCTTTGTGTTTATACAATTATGTTTCTTGGATGGAAGATTCTCCCCCCAGTTTTAAGTGGGAATGTATGATAAATAAGCACTCTGACTAGTGGTGATTTGTCAGCTGGTCCAATACTAGGAACTGTATGCCACTGCTACAAGGCAATTTAGAGATGAACTAATTATATGATAAATTCATATAATAGTACGTGAAACATCTCCAATGCTT
Source organism: Laticauda laticaudata (assembly GCA_004320025.1). Lineage (NCBI taxonomy): Eukaryota > Metazoa > Chordata > Lepidosauria > Squamata > Elapidae > Laticauda > Laticauda laticaudata. The sequence goes on from BHFT01028668.1 coordinate 35,136, forward strand.
CCTGGTATTTTACAGATAAGAATGGGTGTTTCTACAGCAATGGATGATTCCAAATACCCTTTGTCAGCCCTGTGAGGAAGCAGAACAGGCCAAGAAATAGGCTCCATGGAAGACTAAGAAATACTTTTGTTTCAATTGGCTATAGTACCATGTTTGTACTTCCCCTCCTCCCTTTTTTATATTCATGTAAATTAGGAGAATGTCTGTCTGAGATGTTTTCATGGTCTATCATTTGGACTCAAGCAATCATTTACCTTTTATTGCTTTGTTAACTTACCTACTCTCTCTCCATCAAATTCATACTCTTTGCTGTCTGCACTCAGTTTCTTTAAACAACATTAACTTTGCCTTCTGCAGGCTGTTAGAGCAGAATACTTTCTTTTTTCTGCAGTTCTGCACTCAGATCAGTTAGCTAGGTAGATAGGTTTTGGAAATGTAAGTAATATATTATCTTTTAATTAGGTGATAGATGCATTAATAAATAACCTTCCAGAAATTCTTGAACTTCTGTCTACTGGAGGAGAAAACAGTGGATCAGAGAACAAGGTAAAGTAGATGACTCTGCTAGTAGAATCATATTTTAAACAGCAAGAAAGTCCACTATATATTAATTAAAATTATGTGTTATCGATCTTGCTAAGGTGACTTTAGATGGCTTAAAATCAATCAGGAAAAATAGTAATATAAAATATAAGATACAAATGTTTAGATACATTAAATTTGAATTAAAATTAACCAAAATGGTGAGGAAACAAGCAAGACATGCACAGGGTAGAGAGGGAATCATATCTTAACTTACTCTATAATCTTAGTCTTATCTAAGCACTATCATTTTTCTCACCCTAAAAGCACCTGAAATTTGTTCCTATTCTGTTTTCATTTGTGAGTCTGTGATTAGATTAATGCGGAGAGAGAGTAAACCTTGAGTACCCTATTTTCAATGTTGTGGAGAAAGCTTTGATAGTATCTATGTCTCCCAGGACAGGTCTTCTTAATATCCTTGGGAGAATTAGAGAAAACAAAATGTAATTTAGAACAGTGAAAGTGAGAAGGGACAGAAATGAACAAGAATCAGAAGAATGATCCCAAGTGCTAATAGTTTTTTTATCGGTACTCCCTTGATAATTATAAATGAATGTATGGTGAACTAGAAAAAGCTATACAGCAAAATCTGGATGAATTAGTTCCTGAGGTTTTACGGCTCTGGCATTCTCCTGCATATTACAGGTGGTAAAAGTAACCGGAAAACCCAGCTTACAGTTTAGGATCAGTAACGCAAATGTTTGTTAAATCAGAGTTTGACTTTATGCATTTTATGTAAGTTTCAAAAATAATTTAAAAACTTTGACATAGAATTCAGTGATGTGGATATTGGAGTGGTTGGGATAATCATGTGTGGTATGTGCTACTGTATTTTGGTGATTCTGATTTAATGTGTGTGATATATCTTAGGCTAACTATACCTAAAAATGTTTTCCTTTCAGCTTTTAAATTTTCCAGAGTTAATTCCAGCACTAACAAGAGCTGAACAGAGGGCAGCAACCTCTTTAAAATGGAGGACACATGAGAAGTTACTACAAAAGTATGCCTGCTTGCCTCATGTCATCTCAAGTGATCAGATTTATTACCGCTTTTTGCACAGAATGCTAACAATCATTATGACAAATGTGAGTTCTCAGTGACCCTTCTCTTTGTAGTATATGACATTGTTTTAAAACATTTTCCAAGAGATTAGAATATAAACATTGCTACTGAAATAAATTTAAGTTGAGACAAGTATATCAGCAACAAACAAGAATTATTTAGTTTAATTTGTATTTTTAATGAAAAGCCAGTGTTGTTTAAATTGAATACCTTTAGCCTGTTTTGGTTTGCTTGTTTTCATCTGATGCTTCCAAATAAGTCAGGATTGCAAATTCCAAAAGTGAAACTTAATTAATGAAAAACAATATGAATTCTTATACATTCTAGTCATGTTTGTATGTAGAATTGGACTTCTTTACTTGGGACAAAAATAATTTTTTGGGGGGGGGTTGTCCTGCTTCTTTTAAACCAGGGGTGTCAAACTTGCAGCCTGTGGGCCAGATGCATCACATGCTGGTGAAGCTCATCCCTGGTTTAAGAAAGGGGAAAAGTTGCGATATGTCACATGATGCTGTGTCATCACGAGTTTGACACCCCTGTAGGAATCCCCATTTTCAAGTTTGGAACTTTGGAAAATTATGAAAAAAATGATACTTCAGTTGAAAAAGTATTTATGTGATAACTAATGCTGAATCAAAATTATTCCTATTCTCAAATAAAAACCAGTGTTTTAAAAAATACAAGTGCAAATCAGTTTTAATTTATTATGATGTATTAACAATATTTTGATACTTAGATCATCAGAATGCATGTGGTATATAAAAGCCTAAATGTTACACATCAGAGTTGGATGAGAATTTTTGAATGGTAGAATGCTTGTTTGCCAACTCAGATAGATATGAAGAGGCTAGAATTAGCAAGGCCCCTTCTTTTTCATTTTTCATCTTTATCTTGCTATAGATGTCAGGAAAGCTATTTGGAAGGACTAAAAAATAATTGATAGCAAGATGATGGAAGCACTTTTGTGTGGAGAATAAGCTGTTTAATTTCCAGTCCAATATCAGTGGGAAATGCAAGGAATGCATTGTGACTTTATACATTAGCCCTCAAAAATAATTCTGGGGAAGTTTTATATCACAGAATCCAGGATGCTGTCAGATTAGATAGCGTCCATGGAAGCACAAACTTGTTTTTGGATTAAAGGCAGTTAATTAACTGGTTATATGGGGCCATTTAATTGTCAAGTGACTCAAAGTGGCACATAGGACAAATTTTAAAAATGTAGTACTGAAAGAACTAAATAGGAAATAACTGTGTAGGAAGCGCAAATCTTAAAACAGTCGTGAGAGTATGTAAAATTCTTGGAAGAGCAAGGTGATCTTTTTGAGGAATAATGTGGTTTGAGCTCCGGACCTTGGAGCTCTATATTAAATTTAAGAGCAAAATGCCTCTCTCTCACCATTCCAGACTTCAATAAAAACTAGCTTCCCCCCAGGTATTAGAGGAAAACTAATGAAAACCAATACCTTAGATCCAGTAATGGCTTCTTGAGAAAGGAGGACACCATCATTTCCTTCAAAGCATGTGGGATTACTCTGTCACCCAAAGATAAAATCCCCAATGCATGGTTCCATCCAAATATCATCTCCCAGGTGGCTTTGACTAATCAGGAAGGCATGAATCTAACTTACAAATAGTTGCACTAACAGATATAACAACAGATAGAGCAAGAATTAGGCAACTCAGATGGATTTCTAGCAGAGTCCAATTCAGAACAAATCTCAGTAATTGTATCTGTAAGATCTTGCAATAATCTTCACCGCAGCCTTTCGGGGTTTTTTCAGATCCTTCCTCTGTGATAAGGTTATGGTCACTCTGAACAGGGTCACCTGATAACAATTCACCATTGCAAACAGAGCAGAAAAATAGTTGTTTTGTTTCATAATCATCAATATAGGAACACACACATCTGTCCAGAATTAATTTTTGTGTTTCTTCAGCAGGCCACTAAAGAGTTTCTTCTGTTGTTTCATCTTCCTGAACTGTAATGTTAAACCAATTAATCCATCAGGATTGATGTACAGACAGAGGCTGTTCAGGAGCACCTCTCCAGAGTCTCCTTGCAGACCACAAGGTGGATCATGTGGGATGATTCTGGGACTCTCCTTAACCCAGGAGAGTTTTATAAACTTAGCAGACTCAGTTCTCTGTACGTGAATTGAAAAAGCTTCAGTCCAGAAAGAATTTTATGAACTGGTCAGTTGGCCATATTAACTGAAAGTCCAATAAATAAACAAACAAATAAATAATAAAAATCCTTTTAAAATGCACACTCAAAAAGTTCATTAATTTTTCATGAAGCTGAAATTACTATCTTTCTCTCTCTCTCTTTTTCTTTTTTTTTTACAAAACATACCTGTCTATGTTTTTTGCTAGTCTGCAAGAAGCTGATAAAAACATTTGTCTTTTTCGAAGCAGACTAACCCAATAGAGAGAAAGCGCAAAATAGTTCAAAGTGTACATATATAGCATACATAAATGTTATATAATATATGCATTATCTCCTCATATCAGTTCCAACTATTATTTCTGAATCATTTTTGAATCATGAACAGCTTTTAATATGTATAGAGTTTGGTGCATATGTATATAAGATTATGATTTGAATTTCTAGGGCCCTTTAAAATTAATTTACAAGAAATAATAAAGATTTACAGACATGTATGCATTTTAATTATGAATAAATAAGTTTAGAACATAATTCTCTCCAAGTTGAGGCTTAATCCAAGGAAGACAGAGTGTCTCTGTGTTTGTAAACCATCTAATCCAGAGAGATTCTACCTTTAATTCTGGTTGGGATCACATTCCCTTGTACTGAACCGACTCATAATTTGAGAGTCTCCTGGACTCACAGCTCCTACTTTAGAAGTAGGTGGCAACTGTGGTCAAGAGAGTCTTTGCACAGTTCCATCTTGTGTGTCAGTTATGATTATTCCTGGATGGGAGATTTATTCACAAATCACTCATGCCTTAATCATCTCTTGCTTGGTCTGTTATATTTGCTTAATGTTGGGCTAATCATGAACAATATTTGGAACCTAAACTTGGTATATAGAATGCAGTGGTCTAACTACTTGGGTGTACCTATTGGACCCACATAGCAATGTTGCTTTGAAAGCTGCACTGGTTATCAGTTGGCATCTGATTGCAATTCAAAATGTTCACTGTCACCTTTAAAGACCTTCATAGTTCAGCACCTGAATATCTATGGGACCACCTTCTTCTAATAAATCTGCCCAACTGATAAGATTAAGTAGAATTGGATTTCTTCATGTTGCCTGTCTCAGGGACTGTCAGCTGTGAGTTCTGCAGAAGCACATTTGCTTTATTACTCCCCCTTGTCATTTGAGGGAATATTTCCCACACTTCTTATGGTTTACTATAACTTTTAAATGTTCAGATGGTTTATTAAGGCAGCTGTTCAGGTAGGACCCGGAGTCTGAATGATTTGTTTGTCTCTCCAGCAGTGGAAATAATTCTAATCAATTGCATTTTATTCCCATGATTATATATATGCAATTTTATTGATTATATTTTGTATGATTTTAGCTTCATTTTTATCCTAAATTGCAGAGGGGAAATATGCACTTACAGTCAATTCTGCTTGCCATGGTGTATAAATCCAGTTAAATAAATTATAAGAAAGCAAGCGAATTTCTGCCCTGAAACTAATAGATGTTTCTTATTGAGCTTAAATGTGTTTATTTTTAACTACCGAATAATCCAATTGATTTTACTAAATTAAATATAAAAATGTCAACTGCTCCATGTTTATAGAATATCATCTAAAATCTAATAATTGTCCAGGGTAGCAAAACAAAGCCAAAAAAAAACCCCTTTCAAATTTGTATCTAAATATGCTGATTTAAAAGAAGCCAAATCAAAATATAAAATATATACATCTCATTTTACTGCTTGCTGCATTTTCCAGATTCACAAACTCACATACAGTTGCTTATCTACAAATCATGTCATTTCAACAGCAAGTAAAATATACTGACTTTTTCATATGCCTAATGTGCTCCCTCCATCACTACCCCATTACCTGGTTTAGATTTTATAAGCAGAATAAAAACATACTTGTTTTTCCTCCTCCTGGGATGATTTTTCTGTAGGAAAAATTAAATGATCTTAGAATGTGTTTGCTGGTGAAGGATACAAAGCAAGCACAAAAATATAATATATTCAATAAAAAACTAGACTAGCTGTTAAATGATTTGTTAATTAATAGTCTGGCTTCATGCCGCTTTTGAAAAAATACAAGTTCATGCTTCAAATTTTGAAGACCAGCCTTAAGTTGAATTTATCTCAGCCTCATTTCTGCAACATTTTATTGATGCTTTATTATTTTGTCTTTTTACTTTCAACTATTATTTCCTCATCAATGAACAAATTGTAATTCTTTATTACTTACATATATTGTAGAATGAAATGTATTTTTTCTCTCTTCAAGAATGTTTTACCTGTCCAAAGAGCAGCTGCTCGAACACTATGTATATACTTACGATATAATCGTAAGCAAGAACAGAGATATGAGGTCATCCAGAAATTGATTGAACGTAAGTCTTGATGTCCTCTTTATCATGAGGAAGTTAGTGGAATTGAAGTGAAAACCAGGGCTGTTGTGTATAAGAGGGGAAGGCTGTTGTGGATGAGAGACGAAAGCCCTCATTTTTACCATAGAATAGATGTTTTCCACGATAAAGATTTCAGCTGCATTAGCTTCAAATATTTGTTTGCAAGTTTACCATGACAATTCATGTTCAAATGCTTTGCAATAATCTTTAAAAAGTTTATATGATGCAGCACCATTTCCAGTACACCAATACGAATGTCACACTTAAATATAAATGTTTAACAGGTGTTCTGTAGGATAGAGAGCATAGGCAGAAAGCAGTTGGAATGCTAATATGGGGAGCTGCTGCAGTAGTAGTGCCCTATCAAGAGATAGCCATCCTTATATCATTTCTGGTGGACTTTTCTGCTTCTAGGCTGTACAATTAGGGCATTATAAAAATTACCTCAAGCATATTTTATAATTATACTAATGAGCTGGTTAAACACCATAACATTATATTTGACAATATTAACAAGTATTTTGGGGATAGTTAAGCACTGGATTTCTGTTCATTTCTTCTATCAAAATAATAACCTATTAGTGACAATTTTTTTCTCCAGAACTGGGCCAAGGAAAAAGCTATTGGAACAGATTACGTTTTTTAGATACCTGTGAATTCATCATAGACCTCTTTTCCAAATCATTTTTCTGTGAATACTTCTTTCTTCCTGTGCTTGAACTTACACATGATCCAGTAGCAAATGTGAGGTACTGTATAAGTTATACTAAATAAATAAAACATTTTGATGTATTCATATTGCCTCGTATTGCCATTTAATGCAGGTTGCCCTGGTTTCTGGAATAGAATTCATATATTAAAGCTCTGAATATTTCTATCTAATTATATATATCACACACACACACACACATATATACATATATATATGCTGTTCAGCTTCCTTCGGGTATTATCCCACGT
>BHFT01028669.1:0-10155 GCA_004320025.1 Laticauda laticaudata
GCAATGTCCTACTTGTCAATGAATACTTCAGCTTCAACCATAACAACACAAGAGCACACAATAGATACAAACTCAAGGTTGACTGCACCAAACTTGATTGCAGGAAATACAATTTCAGCAACAGAGTGGTCAATGTCTGGAATACTCTATCTGACTCTGTGGTTTCTTCCCCAAACCCGAAAAACTTTAACCTTAGACTGTCTAGTATTGACCTCATCCCTTTCCTAAGTGGTCTGTATGGGGCGTGTATAAGCGCACCAATGTGCCTACCATCCCTGTCCTGTTGTTTCTTTTATTTTTTCTTCTATGTACCCATTTCATGTATTCATAACTATGTATATACTTATGCCTATTATCTTGTAAGCAATTGACAAATCAAAACAAATAAATATAATAAATAAATAAAATATCTTCATTCACTACTTAGATATGGGAATAGAAAAGGAACTTACCAAATTTGCAGATGATACTAAGCTGGCAGGAGTAACTAACACCCAAGAAGAATCCATATGGATCTTGACAGACTAGAACACTGGGCCATATCTAACAAAATGAAATTCAGTGTAGAAAAAAGTAAAGTCCTACACTTAGGCAAGAAAAACCAAAAGCACACATATAGACTGGGTGAAACCAAGCTTAATAGCAGTAACTGTGAGAGGGATCTTGGAGTCTTGGTGGACAACCAGCTAAATATGAGCCAGCAGTGTGCAGCAGCAACCAAAAAAGCTAATGCAATTCTAAGTTGCATTAACAGAGGGTTACAATCAAGATCAAGGGAGGTATTAATACTGCTCTATAAAGCCTCAGTAAAACCGCACCTAGAGTACTGCATCCAGTTTTGTTCACCACATCAGAAAAAAGATGTTGAGACTCTAGAAAGAGTACAGAGAAGAGCAGCCATGATGATTAGGGGACTGGAGACTAAAACATATGAAGAACACTTACAGGAACTGGGTTTGGCTAGTCTAGTAAAGAGAAGGACTTGGGGAGACATGATAGCAGGGTTCCAATATTTGAGGGGCTGTCACAGAGAGGAAGGGGATCAAGCTATTTTCTTAAGCACCTGATGGGCAGACAAGAAATAATGGGTGGAAACTGAACAAGGAGAGATTTAACCTGAAAATAAGGAGAAACTTTCTGACAGTGAGAACAATCAACCAATGGTACAGCTTGCCCTCGGAAATTGTGGGAGCGCCATCACTTGAGACTTTCAAGAAGAGATTGGACTCCCATCTGTCAGAAATGGTGCAGGGTCTCCTGCTTGGGCAGGGGATTGAACTAGATAACTACAAGGTCCCTTCCAGCTCTGATTATCTGTTATTATCTGTTATACTCCTCTATTGGCATCCAAATATCTTCAGGATAGCAATGTTGGTTGGGATAACAAAAATTCCACAAATTTCACAAACTTAATACATAGTTTTTACAAAGTTTTACCTTGCACTGTCACTTATTCTTGTAGAGGCCCTTTCAGGCTGCCAAATCAATCTTTGGGGTGGAGGTAAAGGATCAATAAGAATGTTTGCCAGCCTCTATCAGGCTAATATAGGGCAGAAACACAAATTTAACGTATTGGAATGTGATGAAAATGTAGCTTCATTTTGGTGGAAATATAATTCTCCAAAGTAATAAACAGGTTCAGAAACAAGAGATAGGAACAAGAAATTCAGAAAATGGATTTCATTATAAAGATGGCTTTCAGATTTGGGGTATAGGCATCTGGACATCCATTAGGCGTCTCAAGGAATTAAATCTGCTGAAATGTATTGTCAACCCAGATTAACAGAATAGATTTGAAAGGAAGATCTTCTAGTCCGAGCTCAGGCAGCAAAACAAACCTTATACCATTTCAGACAAATGGCTGTCCAATCTCTTCTTAAAAAAATTCAGTGTTGGTGCATCCACAATTTCTGGAAGCAAGTCCTTCCACTGATTAATTGTTCTTACTGTAACTATCAGGAAATTTCTCCTTAGTTCTAGGCTGCTTCTCTCCTTGATTAGTTTCCATCCATTGCTTCTTGTCCTGCCTTCAAGTTTGTTGCAGCTCAGAACTAATAGCCTTAATGATAAAGACCAATGTTAGAATAGATAATGTTTTTAAAACATCATTCCTCAAAGAAATAGTGATTTATTTCAAAAAGCCCATTGCGAGTTCAGGCTATTTATATATCTGCTAAAATCATATTTTCATGGTCTTTTATGGCAAAAAAAAAAAAAGAATGTGATGAGAAATTTTGAAAACTTGCAGTGGCAACCTTTTATTGGTTCAGTTAATGGTTATTCAACTTATTTAGATGATCAATTAGCAAGGAACTTTTTTAATCTAAAGAACTTATTTTGGGTCTACCTGAATTCCATTAAAAGGAACAACAGAGCTGTGTCACTCATAGGTGTGATTCTTTATTTAATAGACACTGTGATCCTAGTAGAATGTGTGACTATGTCAGCATAAAATGTTACTACACTTCAAGATAAATTATATCATGGGAAACATTTATTCCAGAGTTTTTACGTACACGTAGTCCCTGATATACAATCATTTGTTTAGCAACTATTTAAAGTTACAACAGCACTGGAAAAAAAAGTTACTTATAACTAATCCTTGTGCTGACAACCATAACAGCATTCCCACAGGTATATGATCAAAATTTGGGAGCTTGGCAACTAGCATGTATTTACCATGATTGCAGCATCCCGGGGTCATCTGAGCATCCTTTTTGATATTCCAGTTGGCTTTTGAGAACAAAGTCAGTGGGGGAAACTGGAGTCACTTCATGACACCATCAGGAGTGGGATTCAAAAATTTTAACAACTGGTTCTGTGGGCGTGGCTTAGTTAGTGGGCGTGACTTGGTGGTAATGTGACTGGGTGGACGTGGCTTGGTATTCATGTTATTGGCTGGATGTGGCCAACTCAATATCACTCACATCAAGGCACGCATCTCCTCGCCTGGCCTCTACTGACTGTCGGGATGCTGCAACAGTCGTAAGTGTGAAAATTGGTCATAAGTCACTTTTTTCAGTGCCATTGTAACTTTGAATGGTCACTCCACACAAGCAAAGTACCAGCAAAGGAGAGGAAAAAACTCCAGAGAAGTTCCTGAGACAGGAAGTCTAGTCCTGCCAAGGGTTATAAGGGTTAACGGAGAGTAATATGGTTTAACAGAGAGTAAGTTTCTGTAAGCAACACCAGAATGTTTCCTTCCTGCCTTCCTTACAGGATTAGGCCAGTCATTTCTTCAAACAACCGGTTCTCCGAACTGCTTAGAATGTTAATAACCGGTTCTCTCAAATAGGTGTGAACTGTTAAAATCCCACCCTTGGACACCATGATTCACTTAACAACCATAGCAAAAATGGTCATAAATTTGGAAATGACTCAACAACCACCTTCCTTAGCAAATTCTGGTCCCAGTTGTGATTGTTATTCAAGGATTATCTGTACATGTTTTCCAATCTGATTTCAGTCTGATCACTGGGCATACATATGTTGCAAATAATGTGCATATAATGTGTTGGCCACATGGACTCATTGTGTTTAGGCCAACCATCATTCATTCTCAAAGAGTGGAAGATATTTGTGTGGCTGTTATGAGGTTTTATTATACAGAAAACAGGTAGTAAAGGGTTAGAACAGTAGGTGAGCCAAATCTCAAAAGTAGTTTCTACTCTACTGAAGATATGAGAACAGAAATAAACTAAATGAAACAAAAGGAATAAAACAAAAAGACTAGGTGAATTGCTATTTCCAAATACCTGAAGGGTTCTGTATCTGATCCCTCAAATTCAGTAATTTTATTGTCATCCAAGTGAACCCATAATGATTTCATAAATGTACAACATTTACACAATAATATAGCATGGTCACTACCCACACCTGATACTCCTGGCTGTACGTCATCTTCCATAATCCCAGTCAGAATTTAGAATCATCAATGAATATACATGATTAGAACACATTTCTAGTGGTCAATGGTTTGGCTCAATACAATAGTCAACAATGACTGAGTTTCTACTTTTGACAAACACCACTCTTGAGGTACCCACTGTTCTTATCCTATTCTACATGTTTTCTATATAACAAAACCCCAGGCCAGCCACACAAATGTCTTCTGCTCCATTTCTCTGATGATAGCAAGTCTAAATTTTTCACTCTATTTTCCTTTAACCCAAGATCTGAGGACCCAAAGAATTCATGCAGGACATAAGCCAAGCATTGCCACAACATCAGCGTTAACCACACAGATACATTTTCTCCATGACAATCACTCCCAAACTTGGTCCTTCAGGTCTTCCAGTGGTGCATCCATCACCCTTGTAACTGAGTCTATCCACTGTGCTCCAAGTTGTCCTGTTCTTCACTTTCCTTCCAACTTTCCCAGCATTAGAGCCTTCTCCAGAGAACCAGATCTTCACTTAATGTGCCTGAAATAGGATAATTTAGTTCAATGATCCATTTCTTCATTTTCATCGCTGCCTACAGAATTTGCAGGAGTGTTCAAAAACATCAATGCTGTATGGCATAAAGCAGTTTCTTCATTGTATCCCTGCCTTGTAGAACAATTGCTGACTGTTTTTATTGTGGCTGTATGACTAGGGTTTTTGTTGTTGTTGTAATTGTTTTCTATTTACTTTTTAACTGTTTAATTCATTTCGTAAATTATTTTGGGAACAGGGTGAAAGGATAGTTAGAAAAATACTTCACAAAATGAAAAAGAACAATGCCTACAAAGATCACATAGATGAAGATTCAATCTTTCATTGGAAAATATTTTTGGAACCCATGACAATGATGGGAAACAGATTGCTGCTTTGATGCAAAACATTTTGAATAAGACGCCCAAATGTTGCAGCAAGGAATGGTCCTTCTCTAATTTCCAGCCAGGAGTTATCTTTTGCTTCAAAATCCTTCACCCCCTCAGATTATTCCAGAAAAAGAAAGTACATCATCAAAAAAAGAAAAAAGTAGAGATGAATGTGTAAAAGAATCTGTACTGGTAGTCCTTGACTTACAAAACTTAGCTTAGTGACCATTCAAAGTTACAATTGTTTTTCAGTTATGATCTTTGCAGCATCCCTATGATCATGTGATCAAAATTCAGACTCTTAGCAGCCGGTTCATATTTATGACCACTGCTATATCTCAAGATCATGAGACCAAAGGCTGAGAGACTAAAACATATGAAGAATGGCTGCAGGATTTGGGTTTGGCTAGTCTGAAGAAAAGAATTAAGGGTGGCATGATAGCAGTATTGCAGTATTTGAGGAGCTGCCACAGAGAAGAGGGGATCAAATTATTCTATAAAGCACCAGAAAGCAAGACAAGAAACAATGGATGGAAACTAATCAAAGAGAGAAACAATCTGGAATTAAGCAGAAACTTCCTAACAGTGAGGACAATTAACCAGTGGAACAGCTTTGCCTTCAGAAATCGTGGGCGCTCCATCACTGGAGGTTTTTAAGAAGAGACTAGGCAGCCACTTATCTGAAATGATATCAGTTCTCCTGCTTGAGCAGGGGGGGCTGGTCTAGAATACCTCCAAGGTACCTTTATTCTACTCTGATCACCTTTTGTGACTTTCTCACTAGCAAAGTCAATGGGGAAGCCAGATTCACTTAAGAACCAGGTAACTAACTTAACAACTGTGGCAAGAAAGGTCATAAGATGGGCAAAACTCATTTAACAAATGTCTCACTTTAACAGCAGAAATTTTGTGCCCAATTGTGGTCATACGTCGAGGACTATCTATACATACTAATTTAGAGGTTTGGAAATAACTGCTATAATTTAAACTTTGAAAAGCATTTCCTCTTAACGAGGAATAAGATAAACAGTGGAGTTTTCTGTTTTAATGCTAATAGATAAGAATCTTCACATCTCCCCTTTTCATGGTTCATCAGCTGCGTGACATCTTAAATAGAAGTCTACCCTATTATAAATTGGAGCACCATGCCACCTAATGGAGCAATGCAATTCCTCAATTACTTGTGAACAGAAGCCATTACAGATTTCATCTGATAGTCTGTTTGATAGGCTCCAGATGCTCACAATATCAAACTCCACTTGTGCAACAAGCCGTCCCGCTCTGAGCAAACTCTGAACCATCTTCAGAAGCAGGTTCACAGAAGTTGCCAAGAGACTGCCATTTCGAACAATATATGGAACAATAGGCAAGTGCTTCTTATTTGTTATGTCTTTACATGGGAAGGGGAAAGTGCAAACAAGGTATGGTGAATGTGAAATTAACTGGAGCATTAAAGAACTGGCTTAATATATCTGCAGGTTATACAGGAGTGTCATGGTTAAAGGACACAATATCTTTGCCAAAAACAAAACAGGCATAACCTAAATAGTCTGCTGGACTTAGGCAGCCAATCCATCAATCAAATAATTGAGTTGAGATTGCAGTTTGGGGTTGTTTTTTTTCCTCATGAAGCATGCTGAGCTTATAAGTCTTAAGCAAAGCATAACAAGGAAACTATCAAATAAAATTTCCAGTTCTAAACATGAAAGAGGCATGGTGCAGAAAAGGGCACCTCAGGCAGCCTTGAATACTTTCTGTTAAATTTTGGTATAGAGTAATTTTTTTCAAAGTTGGCAATGTTAAGATGTGTGGACTTTTAATTTCCCGACATATTGACTGGGGAATTCTGGGATTTGAAATCGAGATATCTTTCAACTTCTAAAGTTGACAAACAAGGTTTAGAGAGGAAAGAACATGTAAATATAATGCATATAGCAAAATATTGTTGGCAAAATGGATAGAATTTGGCAGTAGTTTTAGACAGGATAGAAGAAAATAGTTTTGATGATATAATCTAGATCAGCAGTTCACAATTTTTTTTTCACCGTAGACCCTGTTAAAATTCCTTTTGTGATCACAGACCACCCAGACTTAACTCCAAATTCAAATCATAACATTTCTTCAAAGCCTTCACAGACCTCCCCCCTGTGATGACATCACAGCCCTTCGGGGTCTGAGGACCACTGATCTAGACCATGGGTGTCCAACCTTTTGGCTTGCCTGAGACACATTGAGTAAGAAAGGAATTTTCTTGGGCCACATATAAAATATGTAATCCAATTAATGTATATAAATCACATAATAAAATTAAAAGTTTACAATCTTATGGGGCTGCATTATTAAGCTGTTCAGGGATGCATGTGACCTGATAGCCATGGGTTGGACACACCTGATCTAGACTGAATTGCATGCAGCCTGTCTTAAGCTTCCTAGTACAGGGATGATCCTACCAACCAGTGGTTGCTTCAAGTATCTTCAAGCAGATGCTTGAAGTTGCTTCAAGCAAATGCTGGCAATAGATAATAGGTTGGAGAAGAAACCCTATGCCATCTGGCTTGTCCATAGAATAATATGTAAAGCCCATCTTCCTGTAAACTTCAGAAAAAAAGAGATACGGATGTGGCATTATCCTATACGATATTTTCAATTACATTGATTATTGATCAGCAGTAGGTAATCACTGTGTGATCACTTTTATCATATTTAGGATTCATCAGATGTAAGTAGCCAGATGTTATTCTATGGAGGAGGAAGAGGAAGATCACAAAATAGAGAGTCCGTGCAAATGGAAGTAGAATGACTGTGGCAAAAGAAAGCAAAGATGGTACCTATAGTAGTAATACTTGTCTTGGTGCAATCCCAAAACATTTGGAATACTTGAACAACATCAGACAAAGTCATTCTTAGTCAACTGCAAAAGGCAGCCTTACTTTGAATGGCTTACATACTTACCTTTAATATTATTGAATAACACATGGATTAGAGAACACATGAAAGTATACAGTATCATCAAGAGAGCAAAAGAATTGAAGTGGAAATGGGCTGGTCACATAGTAGGAAGAATTGATGGCAGATAAACCAAGGCAGTCATAGAATGGATCCCACTTGATAAAAAGAATCATGAAAGAGACCTAAAGCAAGATAGTTCAAGGACATCAGCAAGTATTGTAGATCCAATTGGCAGAAGAAAACTCAGGAGCATATTAGTTGGAAACATGCAGAAGAGGCCTTCATTTTGCAGAGGATAGACAACAGCTAAAATGAAGCAGGAGGAGGGGGAGGAGGAGGAGGAGGAGGAGGAGGAGGAGGAGAGGAGGAGGAGAGGAGAAGGAGGAAAGAAGAAGAAGAAGAAGAAGAAGAAGAAGAAGAAGAAGAAGAAGAAGAAGAAGAAGAAGAAGAAGAAGAAGAAGAAGAAGAAGAATCTGCTTATTCCAGGTCCTTGGGAAGGATTCAATAGGTGATAAAAATACCACATCCAGCTAAACATCTGTGTAACCAAACATAGTAATTTATAAAATTTATACACTGCCTGATTCCCAGTGACTCTGAGTGGTTACATGGTATATAAGGTGTAGTTTGTAACCTGATATAAGGGTACATAATAAGTAGGTAATGAATCAACTTTTGAAGGTGGAGTAGGGGAGAGTCCCTGCTTGAGCAGCAGGTTGGACTAGAAGACCTCCAAAGTCCCTTCCAATCCTATTATTTGATGTTCTAGAATAGCATTTTGTTGTTTATAACAGGCAACAAAAACATCTTGGATCTTCCTTTAAGAAAAGAAATAACTATGGCTCTACTGGGTAATTAAAAACTGTCTCCAATTTGAAGCAGCCTACACTTTTGGATATAGTTTAAAGACATGAGAGAAAAGAAAATCTCTAACGTAATCAACTGTTTTCTACTGTTTCTTAAGGATGCATTTCCTGTTAATTTCCTTTCCTCGTACCGGGTAATAGCATAGCACTAAGGGCAAAGAAAGGACTCTTAGCAGTGATAAAACAAGGTTGTAGTTATAAAATATGTCATGCCTCCCTTTGGCACTTAAGCATCTATGAAAGCCATTTATTTCCTTATATATTCCTCTCTGTCTACTTTCTGTCTCCTAATTATCTGGTAAGAGAAAAGTAATAAATGGCTAACAATGCTCCAAGTGACAAAGTTATAAAAATTTATTTGAACACCTTGAGAATTATAGCCTGTTTTATATTGTTTACGTTGACTGCTTACCCATATTTTTAAAAAAGAATATATCTAGCTTTTAGCAAATAAAATACTTTGAGGAGGGAGCATCATGGCAAAATAAATATTAGAATGAAATGCATTTAACTGTTTAAGATTAAGTATAATCTTGATAGGGACTCAGACCAAGCATTTTAGCTGGAAGAATAGCTGTTGGAAAAGAAGGGCTGGTGTATTCCCTGATCTACATTACCATTTAAAAGATTTGATAGATAATTTGAGAAAGAGCTTCTTGGAATTGCCAGAACAAATATATAACTTCTGGAGCCACCTCAAAAGGCCTTGGAGAAATACAAAATGAAACAACAGCTATTTTGGTTGATTTTAGAAACAGGAGGTGGGGTGTTATGTTTCTTTGCAAAGTAGCTTCAAAGGGATGTACAATGTGAAAATGTATGGAAGCAAAGCACACCATCAAAACTTTACATACCCTAATATGTAAAGCAAAACTTTACATACTCACTGCCTGGGAGATTTTGTTCAGACCAAACCAACCCAAACCAAACCAGATTATGTCTAGTTTAATAAAAAGAAGAAATAGGGGTGACATGATAGTGATGTTCTAATATCAAAGGGGCTGCCACAAACAAGAGAGAGCAATCTATCCTTCAAACCACCTGAAGACAGAACAAGAAGCAATGGATGGAAACTAATCTAGGAGAGAACCAATGTAGAAATAAGGAGAAATTTCCTGACCATTAGAACAATTAATCAATGGAGCAACTTCCCTCTAGAATTTGTGGGTGATCCAACACTGGAGATTTTGAGGAAGAGATTGGACAACCATTTCTCTGAAATTGTATGAAGTATCCTGCTTGAGCAGGGAGTTGGACTAGAAGACCTTCAAGGTCCCATCCAAGTCTGTTATTCTGGTCTGATTTGTACAAGATTGAAAAACTACCAGGGAAATCAAGACTGTAGACCTGACCTAGAAATGAGAAAATATTCAGAAGATAATGATAAGCCATTTTGCATTCCCATGAAGAAAACTACATGGATTTTCCCACACCTAGATACAAGTTCAACTTAAGGCTAGGTCCCACTGGCCGACGGACGCAAAACGTATGCATAAAGGACACAGCAGATGAGCAAAATTTAGAGGGTGGCTCCAT
>BHFT01028670.1:0-19345 GCA_004320025.1 Laticauda laticaudata
CTGCTGAAACGTTGCTACAACTTTAAAAGCACTACAATGACGTGGGATAATACCTGAAAGAAGCTGAACAGCACACACACACACATATATATATATATATGCATATACACATACATATATACATACATATATACATATACATATACATACATACATATATATATTACAAAATCTCCAGAACCGTAAAGCCCATCAATTTGAAATTTGGCACTCTTGGCTTCTTGATGCTCACTAAGAAAGGATTTTTCAAAATGACCATCAGAGCATTAATATTTCCTATATTATTATTAACACGCTCTGACGCTAAGGAGTTTTACTCCCCCTCCCCACCTGAAATGAAATCTGTTCCAAATGCAAAACACAAGCAGAGGGGTTGAGTTTCAGTTTAAGTTTCACAGCACCAATCAGCTTTAGTACAGAACAGTTGAGCTAAGCCATTCCTTTCTGTCTCCTTCTTGCTCACGCAGCAAATACTGTTTCTGTTTCCATGTTTCAATTTCCAAACAGCCCTCAACTCTCTCACATACTGACAGGATGCTAGGCAGATGAATACCGATGGATGCTGGTTGAGAGGCACAATTTTTATCCCTTATTTTCCTCCCCCAAAACTAAGCCCAATCACATAGTTCCGTAGCGAAGCACGGGTATAATAGCTAGTACTTTTATACATTCTGGATAATTTTTCTAGTGTCAAATAACAACAGTACATCATTTATTAAAAGTTTTCTTTAAGATTATAACATAGTGTACATGTTTATCCTGTCAACTGCATATTTTCCCATTGTTTTATCTGTATATTATAATCAACATTTTTAACTCACTTTATCATACATTTTTCACTTATTCTTCTGTTTCAAATTTCAATAAAAGTTTATACATTTTAGCAATCACATGTTTATCATTTGGGTACAATTCCATTTCAAAGACAGTCTTAAAATATGCAGTACCATAAATTATTCTGTCTCCTTTGTGTCTTTTGATTACTGTAAATAGAAAAACCATGACAATTATGTCCTGCTACAATCAATTGTTGTCTTGATTTTATTTTGTTTTCTCCTTGACAGAATTCTATTATCTCACCATTTGTATTTGCCTTCTTTATTTCTCATCTATAAAATGCTTCTTGTACTGAAAGCCCCCTATATTGTCAAGGGGTGTTTATAGGGACAACCTGTATTTGTATCTATTCTATATTCTCAATATGGCACATCTAATACACTGTAATGTTTTTTTCAATGAATATTGACCTTAACTTTAGTATACCACAAATATCTATGCCATCCAAAACTCAGATCATGTTCTTCAGACTCTAAGTCTTCAATTTCTCAGCATTTCTTTCATCCAAATCTATAACAAGCTACAACATACAATTTCAAATCAGGTAAATCCTTTTTCCTTTGCATCTTACAATCCCTTATATTTAACTTGTGATTTTTCCCTTCTTATACAAATTTACCTATATCCATTTGCCACTATTTAAATAACACATCAATAGTCAAAACAGATATTGTCTCAAATAAATACATCCATTCTAAGCAAAAAGTAGTTATTTTTATCACAGATATATTCTCCCCAACAGTGCCAATGTATTTTTTTTTCATCTGAACATATCTTTTTAAACTTCCTGTATACTTTAACATAATTATTTTGAAATAAGATATAATTTGCATTTGTCATGTTGATATCCAAATATTTTACTTTTTTCTCAGTTTTAAAGCCTGTTTTTTTCATCAGTTTTGTTTGTTTCTCAGCTTTCATATTTTTATTAATATCTTCTTCTTCTGATTAGTAATCTTAAAACTAAAACTGTACCAAATACTTTTCATTTTCTCATTAATAATTCTGTTCCCCTTATTAGATCACACAAAATCAACATGAAGTAATCCACCAATGGCCTTTAATTATAAGTTTCTCTTTTAATTTTTACTTCCACAATCATCTTAACTTGCCTTATATCTATTTCAAGAACTACTGCAAGAATAAAATATACTGAAGAAGAGACTGTCTTGTCTCTTTTTGTATCTCACAGTGTTTTCTTAGATCACCATTGACAATTATTCCTGCTTTTCCTGAAGTGCAGAGCAACCTAGCCTATTTAATAAAATTATCTCCAAATTTCATATTTTCCCAAACTGCAGCTTTAGGTAGGTGGATATTTTTTTTAAAAAAAACTATATTTTTAATGTTTTTGTTAATGATTAACAAACAATTAAAAAAATAGTCCTGCAAGAATGAAAGATGACCAATGGCTGCAAACGTTCTAGAAGTTGAATTATTTGCTGAAGTGTTGCCTAGATGAACAAAAATTATTTTCATTATCATGAAAGAGTCCCCAAAACAAACATTCTTGTTATGGCAGTGTAATTCAAGCCCTGTCCCATTGAATTGTGACATCACAAAAGGAATGGGGCTTTGCTTTTTGATTTTTTGGCCAGACCTAAAGATGCTGTTGTTCCTTTAAGAGGCTTAAGAATAAGGTTTTTCTCTCTTTTTAATCAAGTAGCACGTAGCGTTTCTCTCAGTTTCTCTTTGTATAAATTGGAAACAGCCAAGAACTGGAATAAGGCTTTTTTCCCAGCTCCAACAGGCCTTTTTAGCTCTCTAGAAACTAGTTTAGCTGTAATTCAAATGTTTCTCCTCAGATTGCTTTAAAAAAAATTCAATCAAATTTCATTTCCTTTATTCCATCACAGAGACCAAAATTACTGCAATAAAAGTGA
This sequence comes from Laticauda laticaudata, assembly GCA_004320025.1. Lineage (NCBI taxonomy): Eukaryota > Metazoa > Chordata > Lepidosauria > Squamata > Elapidae > Laticauda > Laticauda laticaudata. The sequence continues at coordinate 2,721 of BHFT01028670.1, forward strand.
TTGTGAACATTTTCCCAAGTCTTTTGTCTTCAAAAATCTCCAAACTAAAAATGAGCATTCCACAAATAAAGAAAAAAAAATCCCTGTGTTTTATTTTTAAAATAATTGTTAGAGTCCTTAACATGTTTACTAGCAGTTTTTATCTGAATCACTAAACACTTAAAAAGATATTATTTTTTTAAAAAAATAATCTATAAACTACTATGGCCAAACTTGTTCTTGCTCATTCCTCTCCAGATGCTATACTATAACTGCCATAATCCTTATTCACTGGGAACTATGGGATTTGTGAAGCACATATGAAGAGCTAGTTATGTTTTATCAAATATCTACAAATAAAACATGGTTTACAAAAATCTTTAGTAACAAGGAGAAGGAAATGTTTCATTGGTAAATATGATAACTAGTTCATGAAACAGTATGGTGACTTTCCTCAAATTATATATAGATTAAAAAAAATATGAGGGAAAGTTCACCATTTCTATCCACAACACCAACATCCCAGCAAAACACTCTATTTCATTCCAAATGTATATAATAAAAAGTTTGTTCTGACACATTTCAAATGCTCAGTCAACCTTATCATTTTTTACTTCAGCATTAACCATGATGCAGCCAGAGTGCAATATTGCTTTTTTAAAACAAAAGAAAACTCACAGTAAAAAAAAGATAAGAATCTCTTATTTTGCCTTCTCCGTTTCTGTAACATTAGCTAGTAAGCATTTTAATTTTCCTTGATTATGTCCAGACTACGAGAGTTGCAAATAGAGGCTTCCCTTAAGCAGAATATGTTCCTTAGACGTTCCAGATAATAGGAAGAAGTACTGACACGCCAGGGAAAGGTGGAGGAGTCAGCCAAACATTTAAAATATCATAAATGGTTCTGGTTCAAGAAAATTCCAGCTGGCTAATAGTTAATTCAAACCTGTTTCCCATCCTTCGTTGGAGGTGCAACAACAGGAGAAAACAGCAGTCTAAAAATGTGGTTGCAAAATATCTATTGGAACCAGGAACAGAGAACTATATCAGCCTTCTCCTGCCAGATTATCAGGAAGAGAGATCAGGGACATGCATTGAGGAAGTCTGGTTGTAAAGACTCAGAAAACAAGATCATCCCTTTGTACAGGAAGCATATGGAGGTTGTCGTTGTTCATTAGGAACAAGAGTATATTGTTAGAAGCAGTGGCAGTAGAAGGGAGGTGTGGTACTGGCTCAGCTTCACTGCTTAGCTAATGCCCAATCCAACTGTATCACCACCATTGACACTAGAAACATCCAAGTAACATCTCCAAGCAAAGCGGCTCCCTTGCCCAAATCCTCCAAAATCTAGGAGCTCAGTACTTTGGGTGCTGTTCTTCTGGGAAAATGTAATATGAGAGTTTTGTTTCAATCAACCAATCAATCAGAATAGAGCTGGAAGGGACTTTGGATATCTTCTGGTCCAAACCCTGCTCAAACTGGAGAGCCTGTACCACTTCAGACAAGTGGCTGTTCCGTCTTTTCTTAAAAACCTCCAGTAATGAAGAATCCACAACTTCTGAAGGCAAGCTGTTCCACTGGTTAATTGTTCTCACTATTAGAAAGTTTCTCTCTAATTCCAGGTTGCATCTCTCCTTGATTAGTTTCTATTAATTGTTTCTTATCCTGACTAATGGTGCTTTGGAAAATTACCCCCTCCTCTTTGTGCCATCCCCTCAAATACTGGAATACTACTATCATACCGCTCCAATCCTTCTTTTCTCTAGACTAGAGAAACCCAAATCCTGCAGCCATTCTTCATATATTTTAATCTCCAGGCCTTTAATCATCTTAGTTGTTCTTCCCTGCACTTTTTCAAAAGTCTCAACATCTTTTTGTAATGTGGTGACCAAAGCTGGATGCAGTATTCTAGGTGTGATGTTACTAACATTTTATAAAGTGGTACTAATACTTCGTGTGATTTTGATTTTGTGCCTCTGTTTATACAACCAAGGATTGTATTAACTTTTTTGGTGGCGGCTGCACAATGCTGACTCGTATTCAAGTGATTGTCCACTAAGACTCCAAGGTTCAAGCTATTCAAAAAGCTTTTGAATAAGTGTGCTTGGCAAAGCATGTTGGCATCAGGAAACCACTCCTCAGAGCATTAATGTTGCTGCGTCCTCCAAAAAGGCTGTTGCAACCCCTTCAAAGACTGTAGGCACATCTGTGTTTATGCACAGCTGTTTTACTGGCCAATTCACACACAGAGCCAGCTAAGGGAAAGACTTCAAAGGAGTTGTGCTAACCCCTCCAGAGGACACACAATTACTTTTAAGGATGCTTCATAAGTGCCAATGAACTTTTTTTCGTGTTTTCTTCAGCAAAGCCCTACAATACAAAAACAACGGCCTTTGTTATCCTAAGTATGACCTTCCTTGGACTTCACCCCACACCTCCTACCTTGCCAATTGCTATTATACTGTTGCTTGGAAATAAGTTATCTTCATCCTGAAGAACGTAAAGCGCCTTTAGCCTGACTGTTTGTAAAGCTGAAAGCAAGATTTGCATATTCTTCTTTAGATAAAAGGGTCTGGTTTTAATTGTTGGGATTAATTTAGACCACATGAGCTCAACCTTAACAGGGCTAAGGTTTAATAATTTAGGAAAATGTAAAAATCAAAACCTTTGCAAGTTCCATTCCAATTTAGCTCCATAAGTACGTCTAATGAAATAGTAATTATATTGATCTTCATTAAAATTTTGATAGCATGGGGGAGATGTAGATTCAAGTCCATGCTCAACCATCGAAACTTATTCGATGACTTTGAGCCAGTGATTTATTCTTCATCCAGCCTATCTCAGAAGATTGTTGTTATTGAAAAATGGAAGGAGGGAGCGCTACACAGAAGCTTAAGCTCTTAGAGGAATGGCAGGAGACAGACAGACAGACAGACAGACAGACAGACAGAGGGAGAGGGAGAGGGAGAGGGAGAGGGAGATAGAAATGTATAAATAATTCCTTTTTACTGTGCCAGTATTGAAAAAGTGTCTATAACTCCATGAAAGTCAAGAAGGGATAGGTAAGCTTTTAAGTTAGATGGGCAAATTTGAAATATTCAGAAACACTCTGACCATTGTTGCCATATTGGCTATTACCAACTTTCCCATTTAAATAAATACATAAATTTTCTATTTATTATTTTATTTTTCTGCAATCTGGATCTCCTCACAACTCTTAAAAAGTCAACTGGTGAAGTTACTGGTTAACACCCTCCTTGGCCTTCCTCCCCTTACAAACCCAACTGTCACCCCCTCTTAGTTTTATCTTTGTCATCTGAACATGGCCCACTTCCAAACAAAGCATTGGGGTGTTGCCTGCTAGTTATATTTTTCTAAGAAGGACAATAAAAGCTCCTCCTTCCCCTTCCCAATCTTTTTTCCCTAAAATAAGTAATATGGAAATGTGGTAATAATGGAAAGAATGCAGTGGTGGTATGGTACTGGTTCCAACTGATTCGGCCAAACAGGTAGTAAAAAAAAGCTGACAATCAGCTGAGAGGAAAAAGAAGAGAAAAGTGCAGGATGGGCTCTCCCACCCACCCCTGTGTTTTCTCTTCTTTCTCCTCTCAGCTGATTGGTACTGCGGGTCTCAGCTGGTGTGGGGAAAGCTGTGCACTGGCATTAGGCAAAGCACAACCACAAAGCCACCCCCACCGGACCAGTGGTAAAACAATTTGAATCCCACCCACTGAAAGGATGGAAAGCCTTTTACCACAGCAACTACTACAGCATGCTCTTGAAGCCAAGTTTCTTATCTGATGGAAGGAGTATCTTGGGGCATGTTGGAACCAGTGTTGCACCAACTCTGTACAAGCTCCACCTCTTTTGTGAAGTGTGTTGTGATGTCTCGCACATATTTAAAAGGGAGAGAGGGAAGGAGCATGCTTTCATTGTTTTAATTAAAGAGGATGACACTGTTACTCTATTGTCATCGTAATAGGATTATTGTGAAGGAGGACAGCATGCAGCAGGAACTGAGTTTTCCTAATGTGAATTTAAAAGTAGTGCATTGTTTGAAACCAATCAGTGAGCTTTTCATTGCTATTACATTCTAATCCCTTTTGAATTCAGAATTCTTTTGTTGCTACCACTTGATTTCCAGTAAAAGATATCTTTTCTCTAATTATTGGAGTCTAAATATTTCTTTCTTGGATTTTGAATGGAGCACCAGCTGACATTATTCTGAATCTGAGAAAATGGGCATGTAAATCACACACACAAAGTAATGGCAACGTTCCCACCCCAATCGTTCAATTGGCTCATCCAATTAAATGTTGTATATATCATCATGTGGGCATCTCCAGATGGTGATGAGGCTTCTGTCCGTTGACCTTGACATATTTTGAGAAAGAGTTTCAGCTGCGCATAGCATAGGATAGAAGCCTAAGCAAGAATCTACCCCCCCCCCAGCTTATACAGTTCTGTTTTGTAACACCTCCAGCTCGCTTNAAATCTTGAAGGCTGACAGAGGCTGATTTTGCATGTGTTCCTTGAAATAAGCACTTTGCTTCATCTAGTGGTGGGATTCAAATTTTTTTACTACTGGTTCTGTGGGTGTGGCTTGGTGGGCGTGGCAGGGGAAGGATACTGTAAAGTCTCCAGTCAGAGGTGGTATTTTCCGGTTCTTTGAACTACTCAAAATTTCTGCTATCGGTTCTCCAGAGCTGGTCAGAACCTGCTGATTACCATCAACCTCAAATGCATTATTTCCATTCCAGAGGAAGAGACAGAATAACAGAAACACAAAGTTGGAAACGATCTTGGAGGTCTTCTAGTCCAACCCCCTGCTTAGACAAAAAAAAACCAAGCCCATATCAGAGGTTGTCAATCTCTTCTTAAAAACCTGCAGTGTTGGGGGCACCTACAACTTCGGGAGGCAAGCTGTTGCACTAATTGTTCTAACTGTCAGGAAAATTCACCTTAGTTCTAGGTTGCTTCTCTCCTTGATTATTTTACATCTATTGCTTCTTGACCTGCCTTCAGAAAATAAAGAACCCACTCTGCTTTATGGCAGCCCCTTAGATATTGGAACACTGCTGTCATATCACTCCTAGTCCTTCTGTTCTTCATTCTTTTGTTACATTTACTTTCCCAGTATAGAAATTGTTTCCTTCTACAACTTTACCCATACAACCATACAATGAGATCTTCCATACTTTAGTATGGACTCCAACCCAGGTCTCTTCAGTCTTCCTCCATCTTCTTAATCACTAAACCACAATGGTACCTAGCATCCCTATTTTTAATAAATCTATGTTAGCTTATTTTAAATTGTGAACAGCCTGATTGATTTAGGGAGACAATACTGATTTAGAGCAATCAGTGCAAAAAAGAAAAACACCACCCCAAAACAAAAAAAAAAGCTTTCTATGTTAGCACTCTTCAAAGGGCTGTCACAAAGAAGGATTCAATCTATTCTCCAAAACATATAGGCAGGATAAGAAGCAGCAGATGGAAATTTATTTTTTAAAAAAGATCCATTCTAAGGAGAAATTTCCTGACAGTGAGAGGAATTAATCAGTGAAATGGCTTGTCTCCAGAAGTTGTGGAGACTCCATCACTAGAGGTTTTTAAGAAGAGATTAGACAGCCATTTGTTTTAAATGATATAGGGTCTTCTGATTGAACAAGAAGTTGGAGTAGAAGACTTCCAAGTCCCTTCCAACTCTACTATTCTATTCTGTCAATGCATGCTTTCAAAAGTTGTTTGGAAGTATTGCGAAATGAGTAGGACTTAGTCCCTATTAGAAATAGACACAACTGCATTCCCTCTGAAGTTGGTGCTACATCATAAGTAATAGCATCTTGGCCAATTTGTGTGAAAAAGATCACAGCCTACGTACTGACAAAGTATTTCACATAATATATACCTTCCGCTATCCCATGCACAATGTTATAGTGTAGATTCATTCTAGTTGTTAATAAATTCTAGTTATTCATAAATTGTGCTGATGGGTGTGCTTTTCCTATCTCTTCTTAATGGCTGATAGAAGCCATTAACAGAGACTTTGCCTACAAGGACCACCACTTCGGGTTATTTGCATTCCTCTCACTCAAAATCCACATGTGAGTTGCTATACCCCACCATGAACAATTTAAATCGCAAATAATGTCATCACTCAGCACTAATGGATTTGTGGCTCATGGATCTGGAAAGAGTTAGTGGGCGAGGGGGAGGAGATGTTTCATTGTAATATATTTCCTTTGATTTTCGTATTATATTTTTGACCTGCAACAGATCAGATATGGTTCAGATATAAATTCCTTTTCTCAAATCATGGGGAAAAAAAACCTCCAGGAGATTTATAAAGGTCTTATGCATTAATTTTCTTTTTAAAAAGATTTGTATTATATAAATTAAAAATTATATGAGGTAAATTCCTGCCATTTCCAATATAATTGCATTATATACATTCCTGCCATTTCCAATAATTACTGATGACTATAAATTAAATTAAATCTAAATTAGAGGACTGGAGTAGTTCCGTTTCAATATTTTGACTGAGGACTGAGTTTGTACCATAGAAGGAAACTTGTGGGTGTGATGCATTGTGGGTAAAAATAGAAACCTACACAGGATCCCATACATTCATTCAGGCTGAACGGGGATAGCCAAAGAGCCAGATGTGATCCAAGGGCTGTAAAATGCCCAGGTCTGATCTAAGATGGAGAGAGAGAGGACTGACCTCACCAACCATACCAAACTTATAAACCAGATATTAATGATAGCCAAACACTGTGTTTGGGGGGACTGCATCTGAAAAAGGATTTGGAGAAACTGGAACAATGCCAATTGGGAAAATTCAAGGACCTTCAAACATTAGAGAAAAGAATTGAGATGTCTTGAGAAAAGACATTGGGTTTTTTTAATAGTTTAAAATTTATTCATTTGTGTATTTATTTACTGAACTTATAAAGTCAATAAGATAAAGATATCCCTACCCTGAAATAAATCATACTCAGATCCTGAGAAACAGTTAAAGTGGACTGAGAATGACATGATAGCTCTCTTCAAGTGTCTAAAGAAATATCACACTTGGACAACCAATGAATTGGCAGATAACTGGAAATAGTCAAACATTATCTCTATCTTAACAAATGGGTGGGAGCTGTAAGTATAACACATTGAGTTCCTGAAGGAAAGGCAGGATATTGATTGGATAAATGAATAAATGAATAAGTATGTACCTAAATTTGCTTTTAGATAAAGGAGTTAGCATTGGAACAATAGCTCCAGCCAAACATGTTTATATCAAGGATCCCCAATTTGTAAATCCTTTCAATATGCAAAACAATAATATGCGCTTATCTCTATTAAACAAGACTGGCATTTCATTTTCAGGCTGAAACTGGAATGACTGTATAATTCAGGCTATCTCTTATTCTCCCCAACTCTTTATTTTAATATTATTGATTCATAAAGATTTATTGGTTACTGAATAAAACATTTAGAAACCTATATTTAAAATTAGTTTTAATTACTGGTATTGTGTGAAAGAAAGAAAGCCATCATTAAATCCCATTTTTATTTACTCTGGTCTTTTATTTTCCTAGAAATCCTTTCAATGTTATGCACTTTGATCTGCTAGCCATATTTTGCTCTCTCACTCCCCTTCTCTTCCTTTTTCCCTGCCCTACCCCTGTGTAAAATTCAATTTGCAACCTGTTCCGGCCTTCCTCTGCCTTTTGTATGAGTTACATCTTGAAATAACATTAATCACACTCCCATTACTTTTGTTCTAATTCCACCTACCATCATCTAGGGTAACTAAATTCATTTGTTTAGAAATGGTCTCCTGAGGGTTGCTAATGAAGCATAGTGTAATTTTGCCAGACTAACAAAATGGAATGGGGGAGGGGAGGAAGAGCAGGACAAACCAAGTGTTCATTCTCATGGAAGGAGAAATCTTGTGGAAAAATGGCATCTTCTCAGACTGCTCCCATCACTGCATTATGCACAATGTGGTGGCGAGAATAGATCTTACAGACATGTAAAAGAGACAACTATGTTTTTCTCTATAGCGAGTTTCTATTTGTTCCATGTTTTCCTCCTCAGTCACTTAATGGTCAAGGAAAGAAATTCAGGAAGGAACTCCTGCCCTAATGAATTAAACTGTTAAAACTTTGTACCTCAGACTTGCAAGATTGATGTTAGTTCTCTTACATAAACAAGACTGGAAACATGACAAAGTGAGCTAGCTGCACTTTATTGTAAAGCCACATTAAAAGAATCTACACTTTAAGTCTAGACTGAAAGCCCATCCATTGGATAGAGAAAATGATATTGCACAATAATGAAGGATGCTTCAACCTGTGAATCTATCTTGGTGGTTGAACTACAAGACTCCTTTTTCTGGAATCTGTGCCCCTTTTTTCTCTTCCTTTTGGAAACAAATGAGGACCCTTTTTATTTATATATTTGTTGGATGTACCATATGCATATTCAGAAGCACAAGATGCTGCCAGTTGTGTATAAGAATTAGAATACTCCAAATACTTAAATCTGATTGGCCGAGCAGGCTGCAATAGGATTGGTTAATAAAGTACCGTTACAATTTGCCCCGCCTAACGGCGGGAAAATCTTAAGAACTGTCATTGGCCGCAAGCCTCGAGACCGCTATAAAGGGGCTGCCGCGGCTCCAGCAAAGCTGTTCTGTTATGAAGGTCACTGAGTTGGATCATAATAAAGAGCTGTTTGATGAAACACCGGTCTCAAGTACTTCTATTCCATGGACAGAACACTGGCGACGAGGATGAGATTGTCTTAGAAGAGCAGACCGAAGCACGCAGCAACAAGAACCAAGCAACCAAAATGGCCGGTAACAATGCGCTGCCTGCACATTCAACCTAGCCGAAGAAGATTGGGAGTCATACACTGACCACTTCCTGATGTTTTTAAGAAAGCAACGAGCTACAAGGAATAACTGACCAGAGGAAGAGAGCAGTATCCTCACGCATTGTGGCCCTGCCATCTTTAAAATGGCCAAGGCTTTAGCAAACTGTGGGATGTAAACAAATGGCATGGCCAGAATTAAACCGAATGCTTGGAATGATTCAGAGAAGCAGGGCTTAAAGTCAAAAAGAGAAAATGTCAACTGCCACCAATCAAGATGATCTTCTTAGGCTACCTTATAGATGAGAAAGGGATACACCCCACTGAAAAGAAAGTAAAAGCAATTAAAGATGAACCCAGACCTAAGAACAAAACAGACTTACAGGCGTTCTTAGCTCTCATTAACTTCTACAATGTCTTCCTGCCCAAAAAGGCAACCGTAGCAGAGCTTATTACATCGACTACTAGACAAAAAACTGTCTGGAATTGGGGCCACCGACGGTCACCTGTGATGCATCGCCTTTTGGGAATTGGCACCGTCCTGGGTCACAAGCTAACAGATGGCAGAGAAGTACCAGTGGCCTTCTGTTCTAAAAAGCTGCAAAATCTGAAAGGAACTACAGCCAACTTGACTGAGAAGCCCTCGCCATAATAGCAGGCGTCAGAGAATTCCACAAATACCTATATGATAGGACATTTTCTATAATCACAGACAACAAACCCCTGCTAGGAATTCTGGCAGGGAACAAACCAACCCCGAAAATTCTATCGCCAAGAAGGACGAGATGGTCAGAATTCCTCACTGCATACAATTACACATCATACATCGGCCAGGAAAAACCATCACCCATGCGGATGCCTCATGCCGTTCCCCTCTGCCGACAAGGAAGATGACCCAGCTCCCACCATCTCCACTCTTCAGATCAAGACATGGCCAAATCTGCCACTAACCGCAGCAGACGTCACTAAAGCTTCTGCGAAAGACCCGCTGACAGCCCGGATTCTGCATTGGGTAGGTAAGGGCTGGCCGGATGAGGATAGAGGAAAGACTTTTAAACCTTTTTGCACCTGGCAGACTGAACTGTCCTTGAAAAGGGTTGTATACTGTGAGGGGACAGGATGGTAATTCCCAACGAATTACAGGGGGAAGTATTGTGCATGTTGCACGACCGGAAACCCAGGCTTAGTAAAATTGAAAGCCCTGGCCAGGAGTTATGTCTGGTGGCCAGGGCTGGAAAAAGACATTGAGAAATGGGTGGCAACATGCCATGACTGCCAGAAATCAAGGGCAACCCCCCCCTTGCACAGTCCTAGAATGGGAAAACTCCCAAGAGCCCCTGGTTGAAACTCCATATTGATTTTGCAGGGCCAACGAAAGGGAATACATATTTGATAATTGTTGACGGCTTATTCAAAACTGGCTAGAAGGTTATTCTTATGGTGTCCACAACTACTGAGGCAGTTATAAAACAATGAACAAACTCTTTGCTACACATGAACTGCCAGATGTAGTAGTATCTGACAATGGCCCCAATTTACTGCCTTAGCTTTCGAGCAATACTAGCTGCACAAAGCATCCGACATGCCCTAACAGTGCCAGCTCATCCGGCTTCAAATGGACGAGCTGAACGTATGGTTCATTATACAAAAGAAGCCCCTAGACAAACTGGACACTGGGCCATCCAAGGGAGACTAAACAAACTGTTAACAATTCAGTATATCACCCCTAGCACAACCACCAGCAAAAGCCCACCGCAGAACTCCTCATGGGCAGAAAATTGCATTCCTACCTAGATAGATTACACCCCACCTACACCTCTGAAAAAACCTCTGACTCCTCAAGTAAAACCGCTCCTTACCACTGGAGACCCTAGTCTATGCCAAAAATCTTACCGGGGACCCATTATGGCTTCCAGCCACAATTACACAAATTACAGGGCCCGGTCATACCGATTTGAACTAGACGATGGCAGAAGATGGAAGCGACACATCAACCAGTTTCGCTCTAGGACATTGGAATGCAACACTAACCTGCCTAGCTCCGAAGCACCGCCGCAAATACCACCCCAACAAACAATCCAAAAACAGCCAAGGAGGGGGGGAACAGAAAATAATAAAAAAGGGAGAGAAGAGCCACCAATAACATGACAAAAGCACAACACAAACCCGAATAAGAACCCCCCTGTAAGACAAAAAGAGCACTTACCCATAGACGACCTCCGGAGAAGGAACCAGTAGCAGGGAAAGCAAGGCGAGGCCTTCCAGGAAGGAGGCAGCCAGGCTAGCTCGACAACCAAGGACAGACCAGGAGAGAGCAGACAAGCCAACTCAACCGCCCGAGAAACCCAGGCAGGAGCGGCAAGGCTAGACTCACCCTTCCAGGAGGTTCCATGAAGAAGACATGGAGAAAAGGCGATCTTGACCGAACCGATGGAAGACCACACTGAGACTGAGCTGCGCAGGTCAATTAGGACCCGCAAAAGCCACACTTACCTGCGTGACTAACGTTATGCACATTGGACGAAACCAAGAGGGGAGAGGTGTTGTGTATAAGAATTAGAATACTCCAAATATTTAATCTGATTGGCCAAGCAGGCTGCAATATGATTGGTTAATAAAGTACCGTTACAATTGGCCCACCTAATGGCAGGAAATCTTAACTAAAGAGCTGTCATTGGCCGCAAGCCGCGAGCAGCCGCTATAAAAAGGGCTGCCGTGGCTCCGGCAATGTTCTGTTATGAAGTCACTGAGTTGGTTTATAATAAAGAGCTGTTTGATGATCACCGGTCTCGAGTACTTCTATTCCCAGGACAGAACACTGCCTACAACATTCTCTTCTCCCATTTTCCTTATAATTCCCTTGTGAAGAAGGTTGGACTGATGGAGAAAGACTGGAGTCCAAAGTCATTTCCATGGCTAAGAGAGGACTGGAATCTGGTTTTCCATTGCCCATAAGAGCCATGGTGGCGTAGTGGTTAGAATACAATATTATTGCAGGCTAATTCACTGCTCTCTGCCTGGGATTTGATTCTGACTGGCTCAAGTTTGACTCAACCTTGCATCCTTCCACAGTTGGTAAAATGAGGATCCAGATTGTTGAGGACAATATGCTGACTCTGCAAACCACTTAGAGAGGGCTGTAAAGCACTGTGAAGCAGTATATAAGTCTAAATGCTATTGCTATCTAATAACACAACCGCTACACTGCCCCTGCTTATGTGCTGGATTGAAGTGGGAAGAATCCTAGAGTAGGCAAATGAGAAAACAAAGCTGTGGGAGAACCAGCCTAGATCCTATTGTCTTCCAAAACCTTTTATGTATTATTTTTTTGGGTAGAATTTCCACTAAAATCAATATGGGAATTTGTGGAGGCTCCCAGGAGGGTGGATAAATATGAAAGAGCTGCAGTCTAAATTGACATCTGCACTGCAAATAGAAAGAGGGAAAATTTAAGCCGAAATTAAAATGTGCAGCATTCCAGGCATTGTTGTGATCCTTCGCATGGCCCAAATATACAAAGGAAGGAAAGTGCCTTTGATGTCTGATAATAAGAAATGCAGCTTAGCAGTAAATTGTTTTAATTTGGTATAAAAAAATTAATAACTCAAAAGAATTTGGAATGAAATCAGGGGAGGAGAGAATTGTCTAGGATGGTTTGAAGTAAATAGGGGGTTGTATCTATAACGTGTCAGCTTACAAAGCAAATCATCATCAGTTTTTTTTCATTAAGTACATTTAAAAATCAAGAAAGAGGAGGGGGGGTTTAAGTTTTAAGGCTCATTGACACTGTTTACAATTAAGCATCCATTTGGGGGGTTTTAATATAATAAAAAAATAAAAAATAAAAAAGAAGTAGTTTGGCTTTTCCATGAAAAACCACATCTGAGTCCCCCAGACATAAATCTTTTATTATATCTTCAAGAAAGCAACTGGAAATAGTGCAAGAAGGCGCCACTGATAAAATGCAAGAATTCCCTTGGTATCATCTGGATGAGCTCACTGTTGGTGGGAGATAACGGAGTATGTCATGGATACAAAACACTAATTCTGCTCTTGCAGTTTGTGGCAAGGAAACTCAATACCACAAGAACACATTCCAGAGCTCTATAGATAACACATGGACAATTCTGTCAACCCGTAGCCCATTCCAGAAGTTAACTTTTATGTTTTTGGCTTGTAGCACTGGTACCATAGCATATGAGGCTTGGCCACAAGAAAGCCTGAATTGTTCTTTTTCATCTGGTTGTAGGTCAGAGAACCAAATGGAACAAAGGACACTCTGGAAAGCTGATCCCTGTGTTTTGATTGCTTTTCTCCACATGATTGCTTATGACAGGCTCTGGTCTTTAGAGGGAACATGGAAAATTATTTGTGCAATTGGGGCTCAGTACATTGTATTTCTATATAAAAAAAGAGAGTGCAGAAGAAAAGCTGCACACTCACTTTATCTCTGTTATTCCACAGATAATAGCAATAGCACTTAGACTTATATACCACTTTACAATGTTTTACAGCCCTGTCTGAGCGGTTTACAGAGTCAGGCTATTGCCCCCAACAACTTGGGTCCTCCTTTTATCAACATCAGAAGGCTGGAAGGCTGAGCCAACCTTGAGCCTGGTGAGATTCGAACTGCCAAATTGCAGGCAGCTGACAGTCAGCAGAAGTAGCTTGCAGTACTGCACTCTAACCACTGTACCACCGCGGCTCATAATAGCACTATGACCAAGTTTCTCCATGCTTCCAAGTTTTATGCCTAATGTCATGCCTTTGATAGAGACTAACTCTGAGGGAGAGGAGGAACAGGCAACAGGGAGTGGAAGTGTGGCTCTGGAGGTTGTGGAGGAGGCTGGGGAAGGGCAGAAGCTGGCTGGGGAGTCAGAGGACCCAGGCCCATCCCCTCTCCATCCTGGGGCATGCAGGGAGGAGAGGATAAGGGAGAAACATGGTCTACTTGGGAGGAGAGGGCCTTGATCCTGTTCATGGGCTGCAGTTGTGACAACTGAATAAGAGAATGGACATGCATACGGGTGAGCGCTGGAAACAAAGCATGAAAATATCTCTAGTTTATGGTTCCTCTCTGAGTTTGGCATACTTCCCAGTGTGTGTTCTGTTATCTGTTGACATCTTCCAGCCCCTATCTTGCCTAGTTTGTGTTGCTTTTTTCCTCCTTCTTGTAACTATTTGTGTGGGAGTTTTTTGTCTTCCATCAAGGATATTCAGAGCTTCGAAGCAAAGTGAAGGAATAAAAGGGGCTTCACCTGTTTTCTGTGACTGTGTTTGCTTTGTATCCCACCCTGGGTCACCACACTTAAACTGCTAGGCATCCGAGGCCAGTTCAGTAATTTAAAGTGTTTATTGACAAGATCAAGTGATGAATCATCATCCTCTCTTAACAACCTCATAATCCCTTGCAGGGTAGACTGAATGGAGCTGGGCAACTGAAATAGCGCTGAGTGTCTACTAGCTGGATGCCCTTCCTGTCACCAATGCGGAATTTTATTTAGTGTGCCCAGAGAGAGAAATATATCTGTCTCTACCTAGGATCGAACCCACAGCCTCCTGATTGTGAGGTGAGAGCTCCACCCCTAGGCCACTGCACCCCTCAAGATCAAGTGATAAATGGTCCATAAAAATTTGGAATGGGTAAAAGAGATTAGTGAAAGATAACGGAGACCCTTTTTCTCATAACACCCTTTTCTTACTAATTTTCCCTCTTTTAATCTTTGCACTTCTCTACACCCACATGCATGTATACACACACATATAAATATAGACATTTACAGAGCATATGGTTTGCTTATAGCACACTGCAGTAGCTTTTTCAAACTTTTATGAGGCAGCATATCCAAGTGGACTCAATGTGGTTTCCTATATTATGTAAAGAGGCCTTTCTTTTGTGTTGCACTCAGGCACTCACATACACATACACTTGCAAACACATACATAACCATACTGGTTGAATTAATACAACATGCTAAGTTAAAATATAGTTGGTAGCTTTTGGCTCAACATATCATGTGAAGCTACTAATTAGGCCTGAAACTAGTTACCTGTCCAATGTAGATGGACAAGATCAGATACCAGAACCTACCTAGTGGCATATGATCTCCTGGTGTCCATCACTTATTTTAGTTCTACAGGTATTTTCCCCACAAAGGCAAATTGTGCCAGGTAAAAACCAAAAAGTTGCAACATGTTTGTGTTTCAAACCACCTTGAAACAGGCTAAGCTAAGACAAGGGCTCCTAATTAGGACAAATGAAAAAGCTTGCACTGGTGTGTTTGTATGTGCATGCATGTGTGTGTTCTTGTGTGTTCTGATGTTCAGAGCAACAAAGTAGCAAGTGAGTTAGGGAGAAAGAGAGTCAGACAGATTAACTTAATGGAGAAGAACCTATCTACTTTGGAAAAAGTTCTTCAAGGTTCCCCTTGTCATTTCGGGCTCTACGGGGCAGTGCTCATCTCTGTTACAAAGCCGAAGAGTCAGCGCTGTCTGAAGGCATCTCCATGGTCATATAGTCGGCATGAGTAAACACCAAAGATGCATGGAATGCTGTTATCTTCCCACCAAAGTGATCCCTATTTTTCTACTTGCATTCTTACATGCTTTCAAACTGCTAGGTTGGCAGAAACTGGGACATGTAGCGGGAACTCACTCCATTACATGGTGCTAGGGATTCAAACTGCCGACCTTTCTGATCGATTAGCTCAGCGTCTTAGTCACTGAGACACCACATCCCTTCGAACAGTTCTTACTAACTTCTAAAAGAATATGAGGCTATTGCATTCATCTATATTGGAATAATTCTTTTTGCTTCTGCATCAGATGACTGAACTCTGCATAAATAACCAAATCAGGGCCCACAGCAAGCTCATCCAGCCTTTTGAGACTCCTTGTAATGAAGGAAAAATACAATTCTAGGCTGCACTTGAAAAGAAACTCTTATCATTCCCGGATTGATCGATATATTTTATATTGGTAGTGTCCCAAAGGTGCTTTTTCAAGAGGCAATTGGACTTTTAGCGACTGGCTAAAAGAATGCAAATGACCAACTGTCTTCAAGGACTATCAATCCTTCCTTTTCCCACTAGCCAGTCAGAGTTGAAGAAGCTTCTTGGATGAGAAGCAAAACATTTTCAAAGAAAAAACAGTAAGTCTATACCTTTATGATCTGGATGACGGAGAATCTCAAAAGACATGTATTGGTAATGATTTAATTTTGCCTTAACACATTTTAGGTGTTTCTGTCAGTGCCTCCTACTTTTTCTCTATTATGTGGCAACAGGCCTCCTTTAAAGCAGGAATAGGCTCACTGGCCGGATGCGTCATGCACAGGCCACATCCACCCCAGTTCTGCAAAGGGGGAAAACATCATGACATGTCACGTGATGGCAGCATGACACTGTGAGTTTGACACCCGTGTTTTAAAGTAAGTGCTGTTTCAGCAAATACCAACCAAATAACATACTATGGATTAACTGTACATGCTGATGACACTACCTAGTTTTGTAATGAAATGTTTGTAAGAAAACAACCAACTCTAAGAACACCAAGGTCCCCGCATTTCAACCTGGAGTTACAATTATGTTAATGGGGTGCCACAAGGTTCCATCTTAGGCCTAGTACTCTTCAACAAACAAACAAACAAACAAATGAATAAATAAATAAATAAATGAATAAATAAATAAATAAATAAATAAATAAATAGAGATAGATAGATAGATAGATAGATAGATAGATAGATAGATAGATAGATAGATAGATAGATAGAT
>BHFT01028671.1:0-20449 GCA_004320025.1 Laticauda laticaudata
ACAAAACAGTTTGTCTTAATTCTTGCCTGGAAGATAAATAGGAGGCTACAGGGGGAGATCTCCTGGATTGTTATAGAGCTGCAGAGACTCCTTGTTTCACTGCCTCCACAAGTAGAGCCTACATGTTAAACTGCCCATATGCATCCTGCCCTGCTGCTGGTCTAAGATCAGCCACTGTGAGCGTAAAAGTTGCCTCTGGAGTTACTCTGCTTCTTTGGACCCTTGCAGCAGGCTGTACTGTTGCTGAGCACACAGAAAAAAAATTCCCTTCCTTCACAAGATTCAAATGGGATTTCAGGCTCTTGCCAGCCAAAATGCTACTCATTTGGCCAATTCCTGCAACTGCCTTTTGTCACTGTGATGAGACCTGGCTCCTCTTTCTAATGGTTTCTCCTCATTTTGGCAGGAATTCCCACTGATGCTTTTGGGAACAGCTTCCAGGTTTTCCTGGGCTGCTTCTCTCTGTCCTTTAGCCCATAGCCTGTTCAGTGCCATGTCCCTGCAGTTCTCATCCTGTTCTGCTGCCTTGGAGCTCTTTCAAGCCCCTGCAGCCTTAGTTCTTGGCTTGGGGTCCTCTGATGAGACTGGGACATTAAGTTCAGAAGGGCTTAGAGAGTGTGACAGCCAGTGAGCCATCTCACCCACTCTCCTGTCCGCACGGCTGGTGTTCTCTGAAGAATCCGCCATTTTAGCTAACTGACAGGTTAGCTAATTTTAACTGCTGACCTGTCCTCGGAAGGCTCAAGGGGCAATCCCCATTTGAAAAGTTGACCAGCAAGAGCGGAAAAAAATGTTTAAATGCCCTTGCTGATGACAGCTGCCTTCATGCCCTTTTAAAACTCCGCCGCAGACAAACAGGCTCTGGCAGCTATTAAGACCACATGATAGCCCTTCCAAGCCAAGCCAACTAGGGTGTGGAGATCTTCTCAGACACCCCATCCCAACTTCTCCTTACTTTAATGGAATCGGGCCTCAGCCAATCCATTCACTTCACTTCACTCCAAGCCGAAGCCCTGAGAGAATGGAGTTTTGACAGCTGCAAAGATGGTAGACTGAGAGCTTGCTGTCAAATAGATAAAATTCAGGATTGGATTGTCCTATTTTTTAAAACAGTTAAGGTTCAAATTCGAAGAGCACTCAATAACATGTTGTCCTAGCTGCTTGACTGAGTCAATTTCTGGGACACCTTTAGCAACACAGGAGTGTCCTCATAGATCTGACAGACTCAGTCCAATCAGCAACAGTGACTGACAACCCAATCCTAGATGCTATCTCCACCACAATGGAGAACATTGAATATTGAAGCACATCCAGAAAAACAAATGGCGTTAATGTTTTTAGATGCACAGAAAGCATTTGACAATATAAACTGATGATTCATGATACTGCAGCTAAAATATATGGAATTTGGGGGGAAATTTAACAATATGATCAAGGCAATATACATCAAACAGACTGCAAAAGTATTTGTGAATGGGGACATAATATTAAAAGAGGCACAAGTCAAGGATGCCCATTGTCCCCTTTGTTATTTATTTTGACTCTGTAAGTGTTAAATAAAAACATTCATCAAGATATAGAAATAAAAGGCATGGAAATTTTTTAAAAAAGAAAAATACAAACTACAAGCCTTTGCAGATGATTTGGTTTCATCATAGAAAAACTATAAGAAACAGGACCCAAACTAATAAAGGAAATAGATGACTATAGTAATGTTGTAGGATTGAAAATAAACAAAGAGAAAACTAAAATTCTAGTTAAGAATCTTACAAAGGGACAGAAAAAACATTTAATGGAAAAGATAGACATTCAGAAAATAAAAAAGTAAAATACTTGGGAATCTACCTATCAGTGAGATACGTACCCATAAAGGAAGACAATTACTAAAAATTAACACAGCAAATCAAACTGGATCTGGAAAAGTGGGAAAAATACAATTATCATGTTAGGAAGAATAGCCACCATCAAAATGAATATCTTACTGAGACTGTTATACCTATTCCAAACAATATCAATAAAGCTATAAAGGAAATATTTTGAGGAACTAAATAGAATGGTAACCAAATTTATATGGCAAGGTAGAAAGGCAAGAATTAGTAGCCAAAATGGTGCTGAAGATGGCTCCCTCAGTGAAATGCTGTCTAACGATTTCTTTATTCCTGATTATCATTTGCAATTCATTACGGATTTCATACTCATGAGACCATGTGCTAAGTATTAGGCAATGTTTCCTTAAGGAGCAGCTTTCTGATTCCTCACCCCCACCTATCTTTGCAAAAGTGGAGGAGATCCTAACTAATTACCCGGTGCTATGGATTACAAAGTGGCCACGCCGGAAAAGGAGATGAGGTAAATGAGAGGAAATTTTAAACAGGCTAAGGAATAGTGGGAAAAAAAACTTCCTCTCCCTTCAATCTTTCTGACTAATTTATGCTCACTTGCTAACAAGATGGATGAAATTCATCTCTTAAATAGATGGAATTCTGACTTCTATAATTCTGCAGTTCTTTGTTTTTGTGAAACCTGGCTTAATCCACAAATTCATGGGGACAACACCATATACATCCCAGGATTTTAGACATTTAGATCAGACAGAATTGAAGAGACAAGGTAAAACAAAGAGTGGAGGATTATGTTTAAATACAAACAACAGCTGGTCTTAGGATATAACTATAATATAGAAGTTTTGTGATGAAAACCTAGAGTCTTTACACATCAACTGCAAGTCATTTTATTCTCCACTTGAGTTCTCCTCATTTCTCCTAATAGCTGTGTATGTTCCTTTACAAGCCTGTGTAAACAAGGCATTAAAAACTTTTGCTGATCAAATTATGGAGACTGAAGCTAAACACTCAGATTCCCTTCCTATCATTTTAGAAGATTTCAAACAAACTTAAGAAAAGAGCTCCCAAAATATTTTCAGCATGTAAATTGTCCCACCAGAGGCAAAAGTACTTTAGACCACTGCTACACAACAGTAAAAAATGCTTATAGGTCTTTACCATGAGCAGCTGTGGGACACTCTGACCATTGCATGATTCACCTTGTACCTGCCTATAGACAAAGACTTAAAACCATGAAACCAACAATTAAATCAGTGAGGACTTGGTCGGATGAGGCAAAGCTGAAACTCCAGGCCTGCCTTGATTGCATTGATTGGAATGGCCTGCCTTGTATTGCATTTGACTTGCGACCATGTTTTTGAAGATGCCTCTGCAAGACCTAGATGAGCTTAAAAATACTGTAACATCATGTGTCAGCTTCTGCCGAAGATTTATGTGTACCCAACAAGACCCTGCAAATTATTATATAACAATAAATCTTGCGTTCACGCTAAACTTACGTAGCTATGATCGTTCCAAAGGGGAAGCCTCCAGAAAAGATGACAGAATGCTATTACAATCAGGCCAGAAACATATTAACAAGAGAGATCAGAGCAGCAAAAAAGAAGCTACTCTGAAAAGTTAAAGAATTAGTTCTCCAATAAATGTGCGGTATCTGCTATCCCGCATTAGATGGGCACCTCATGATAGGAGCGAAAGGAGAGAAAGAAACCGACAGGAGACGAAGTTCCTCGGGATGAAGTGTGCACAGAATGTCTGGGTACACGCTCTTTTATTATGTCATTCAAAAGAGGGTGGTGTTTATTGAGAGCCTAGGTCAAGCCCAGGTCAGACAGAATACACATGATTTAATTAGCTTCAGATAAGGCAAAATTCCAGGTCAGACAGAGATCGCAAGATTAAAATTCAATCAGGATATTCCTGCTTTACAAAGCTGCCATGCTAGACAACTAACACAATGTGAATAAGATATTCTACAAGATGTTATAACTCCTTGTCCCTGTACGTGTCCTGCAAAAGGTCACTGAGGAGACAGAAGCTCAATGATTATACGTGAGTGATACAATGTTGCAACATGCGATTCCTGAACAATACATAGTTGCAATGATTACACAGTGCAAACATATGAAATGAATAATTAACTACATCTCCTCTGTTTTTATTATTATGACGAGTCTTCTTCCTTGTCCAAGAAGACAGAACCTTTTTTTCTGAAATGTTCATCGTCCCAGTCAATCTAGGCAGGAGTGCGAACCGTCAGCGTCAGGGTTGTCCAAGGAGCGTAATTCAGCAATGAACATTTTTTCGTCCGGTGTTAAGGACTTAACATGAGCTTGCAATCAACATATTAACATAGCAGTATGGAGATATATTGATTTTTTCAAAAATTGCAATATTCTATTAAAACAACAAGGTCCTATAATAACTATAATATAGATGATTATTAATGTCCTCAATGCAGTAAAAGGGTGTAAGCCATGGATGAAGGAAAACAAGCCTTGAAACCAATTACATGTTTAACCTTTCGCTTTTCTCTATCTTTTATAGCGTTTTTTAATTCTTTCATAGACCAACACGATCCCCCTGCTATCAGCATAAAAACAACTTTTTTTCTTTAAGCTGCAGCACACCAATCCCCCCTTGTTTTAAAAATAACAGATCTAAGCCTCTACGATTCTGCAAGACCACTTTCCGAGAGGACGTCAAGGAGTTTTGCAAAGCTTATAATTGATTTCTCAATTCGTAATAAATCATCATCAATGGCTGAACCCAAGCTTAATTTTTTGTTCAGAGACAGCTAGTCCTGCAATGCCCGTGGCTGCACCGTGGTCCAGAGCAAGCAGTAGACCTAGAGTGAGAAGTACTAATAATTTCCCGCTTTGCTCTGAGGGGTATTCCATGGGTGCCTGTAAGGATATAAAATCATCAGAGTTATACACATCAATTTTTTGGTATAAGCCATACTTGAATGCCAAAATGATTTTGATTTAATAAGTTCATCCCCATAAACACATGCTGTTAGACCGGTGAACAAGCCCAGACAGAATTATTGCCAGGATAAAATACATTCCTTTCAGGCGTGATGTTAAATTTCCTCCTGAAGTGGGTTAGAGACTGGAGAGTATCCTCCGATGATGTGGTAGCGGCCAAGGCTGGTTCTTAGGAAGATATACATTACAATGATAGCCATTAGAAACATTTATGACAATATTGTGAGTAATTGGATGGAATATTTCCCAAGCAACAACCGACCCCAGTGATGAAGAAACAGTAATAGTGGAGTTCCTCCAACGGCAACGTTTGTTCTGATGTGGAATTAGCAATGGATTCTTGGGAAGCAAAGGCTTCGTAAAAAGGTGGAGAGGCAGAAATACAAAGCCAACATGTGGAGGCACTGATAAGTTTGAAGAGTTCAGCAAAGCATAGGAAGCTTTGATCAAGGGAATCAATGGGTTAACTCCCTGTGTTATGGGTTGCAAGAATGGGGATTAATAACCTTTTCATGTGGTCCCACCGGGTTAGAGTGAGGGAGTTCAATGTGACGCTGAATGTAAAAAATATTTCCATAAATGCTTTTCTGGCCAGACTGCTTTTAGGCGGGCACCCCATTTCAAGCCAGTGTCCATAGGGTACTTTTCTTCCTTGTGCCGTGAACCTTATGGTTACCGGGTTGCATTTGTGGCAATTTTTCATAACTGCATGGAATATCCCATGTGGTGCGAGTGACAGTAATGAGTACACCCTTAGTGCCGGATCCCAATAAATATGTTTCAGTTGAAACACACGACCTAGGCTTTGCAAAAGTAATCTGACGGTCCCCCACAATCGAGAAGTCGTTGGGCAGGGGACTGAGTATTGGAAACAGGCTGTCCGGGGCATACATAAAACCTATATTTAATTTACAACTCTATGACTAGCTCCGTTGGATGAGAGTTGTAGGCGGTGGAGCCTACAAGCATTTCTGCCCAAATCGAATTGAAGTGGTGGGTAGAAGTCTTCTATGCGAGAAAAATTGGTTGTAGAGCTTAAACGAATGCCTTGAAAGTCTTTTATAATCCAAGTAATATTTATATTTCTGTGAGGCTTCTGCGGATCATCATGGACAGTTCTTTTGAAGCGTTGTTTGTTGACAGGATCAGAGTTCGGGTATATAAAGCATCACAAGTAGGAGAGAGGACTGTGGACAAGTTAGTTGTAGAACATTTACGAGATGAGAAGGGAATGCAATTAGTAGAAAAAGGATAATAATTACATAATGACATGAAGAATTAATTTGGTCATTCATCAAGGATGTTAGTTGGTTGGAGGAACCCATAATACACGAGAAGGACCATTTAGGTCCCCCTATATCTAGCTTGAATAGAGGAAAATATTTCAAGTTCTTTTCCATAGGAAGAGTAAAGAAGGAACAAAAGAGCAAGTGATGAGAGTGTGCTGTAAACAAAACAGAAGTGACAGAGTGAAAGCTATGGTAGCATTTCATGACGTACCCACATGGAACAAGTATAATAGCCTTCTGTATATGAAGTGGCTTTAACACGAATAATCTTTTGACAGGAAGCATAGGTTTTTGTTGAAGTATGTGTGAATATAAGGAGATAGATTTATGGGAAGATTATTATGCAACAAACAATAGGACAGTCACTATCATAATTAATTAAAGCGAAATTCTAATGTGGTCCAATGACCATGTGAACAAAAGTATAAGTAGGATATGAATAAGGTAGAAATTGCAAAGAGGATATAGGCAAGAATATCAGGAAGAGTTTAAGATGTAGATGTAGTGGAGGAATTCCATGATAGGGTCTTTACCGCCCGACCAGGGACCCAGCAAGTGGTTTTGTCTGGTAGTAAAATCGCAGCGTAGCCTCGCCCCCAGGTGAGAAGCTCAGCGGGACCCTTGCCAGGCGGGATCTGGCAATTTGCGATAATGTACCAGAGGTCTGTTGGGGGGGTGAGGGGAGGGAAAAATGACGTGAAGCAGCAGAAGTGGGAGAATGCAGTCAGATTAAGAAAAAATTAAAGTGTAAAGACAAATGTTAAGAGAATTTTGCAATGCTGGGAGGTTAGGGGTTTTTCCCGCAACGAATATCGATCAAGAGCACGTTTCAGAGATAAGTGAGCTCGTTCCACAATAGCCTGCCCCTGGCTGTTGTAGGGAATCCCAAAACTTGTGAGTTACATCCCATCTGTTACAGAAGCTGGAAAGCAGAACTCGTATAGGCAGGTCCATTGTCTGTTTTGATTTCTTTGGACGTTCTCAGCGAGGCAAAGGTACGAATTGATGATTGATGACATGTTTTACAGTTTCTCCCTTTGAGAGTAGCCAGAATAAATCCTGAATATGTATCAATGGAAATCGTGCAAATATTTCCAAGGGGCAAAAGTGGATACTGAGTTACATCCATTTGCCAAATGGAAATTTTTAAGGACCTTTCTCTTGATAATTGGGATCCATGTTGCCACACATAAGTCAATAAGGTAGCAATAGGTTTCATTTTTCACAGGCGAGCCCTTTAAATTAGCAGAATATTTAGAAGAAGAAGCGACTAACTCCCTCAATTCCTTCAGATGCTCTGTCTGTTTGTGAGAAAAGTTCCGCCATACTTACAAAAGTCGAGACCGTGTTTCAGATCCGATGATGTGCAATTCACTTCAGGCCTGGCGATGCACAGCTCCCATCGAAGCAGCAGATATGAGCGCGCTCGCAACGTATCCCCCTTAGGAAATCACGTCGGGTCACCAAAATGCGGTATCTGCTATCCCGCATTAGATGGGCACCTCATGATAGGGAGACGAAAAGGAGAAAGAAACGACAGGAGACGAAGTTCCTCAGGATGAGTGTGCACAGAATGTCTGGTACACGCTCTTTTATATGCTCATTCAAAAGAGGGTGGTTGTTTATTGAGAGCCTAGGTCAAGCCCAGGTCAGACAGAATACACATGATTTTAAATTTAGCTCAGATAAGGCAAAATTCCAGGTCAGACAGGATCGCAAGATTAAAATTCAATCAGGATATTCCTGCTTACAAAGCTGCATGCTAGACAACTAATGCACAATGTGAATAAGATATTTCTACAGATGTTTAACTCCTTGTCCCTGTACGTGTCCTGCAAAAGGTCACTGAGAGACAGAAGCTCAATGATTATACGTGAGTGATACAATGTTGCAAATGCCTGAAACAATACATAGTTGCAATGATACACCAGTTGCAAACATATTGAAATGATATATATTACTTACATAAATGAACCAGGCAAACATGTGGAAAACTCTTTAAAACATCACTGGCTTCAGCAAACCTCCTTCCCAGGCAGAAGGAAATCAACAACTAGCAGATGACCACAACCCACATCTCAAACACACCAACAACAGCCAAGCCTCCTACAACTGGCCCCAACCCATTGGGTTCACAAACTCTTTGTGATCACAGAAAAAGAAGTGCAAGATCTATTACACAGACAAAAGCCAGGAAAAGCACCAGGGCCAGAACAAGATAACTTCTTTTTGCTTAAAAGTCTTGTGCTGACCAATTGGCCCCATCTTCACCCGAATCTTCAATAGATCACTAGAGATGTGCTATGTTCCTTCCTGCTTTAAACACTATACTATCATCCCAGTGCAAAGAAGCCCTCCTATCAGGAAACTGAATAAAACTACAGACCAGTTGCTTCTAATATCTATAGTTATGAAAATCTTTGAATTTCTAGGTTCTATTATATCAATATGACTAAAATGGACACCAATCATTCAAAAACATCATCAAAAAAGAACAAAGAATGTTCTTCTGCGCCAGCTCAGAAAGCTCAAACTGCCAAGGAGCTGCTCTACAGAGGAATTATTGAGTCTTATCGTCTGTACCTCTATAACTGTCTAATTTGGTTCTGCAACCCAACAGGACAGACACAGAGCTTCAGAGGATAATTAGAACTGCAGAAAAAAACAATTACTACCTACCTGCATCATTGAAGACCTGTATTTATGCTATTTACAGACCCCTCACATCCTGGACATAAACTGTTTCAACACCTTCCCTCCAAACAACACTATAGAACACTGCACACCAGAACAACTAGACATGAAGAGTTTTTTCCCAAAAGCCATCACTCTGCTAAACAAATAATTCCCTCAACACTATTCAGCTATTACAAAGTCTGCACTACTAATTTTCTCATCACTCCTTATCACTCATCCCCTCTCACCTGTGACTGTATGACTGTAACTTTGTCGCTTGCATCCTTACAATTTTTATTGACTGTTTCCTCGTATGATTTGATTGCTTATTGTACCCTATGATTATCATTAAGTGTTGTGCCTTATGATTATCGACTCCTGATTAATGTATCTTTCTTTGATGTATACTGAGAGTATTTACACCAAGACAAATTCCTTGGCCAATAAAGTAGAGTGTTCTATTAGACTGAAATTAATGCAAGACTCTACCAATAGAAGAGATTTGCCAAATTGGGAACTATATTATCAAGCAGCTGCCCTTACTTGGCTAAAGGAATGGATAACTCTGAGACATAGACAATTACTTGTACTGGAGAGACATGATTTACAACTGGGGTGGCATGTCTTTCTATGGTACAAGAAAACAAAATACATACATACTTTCAGGGACGCTAGATTAGAAATGTTCTGCTCTCAATATGGGCAAAAATCAAGGAAAAGCACTATTTGAAAATACTCGTCTGGCTCTCCATGATGGAGGCACTAACATACCCAAATGTGATGGATATGGGAAAAATTGTAAGACAGAAAGATATGAGAAGGGGGAATTGAAAAACAAACAGAAATTGAATAGCTAAGGGATAAATTTAGTATGGTGGCTACGTGTATAGATACAATCTAGCTATTATAAACATGTTAAAACATATTTTTATATGTTTTAAAAATATATTTTTATAAAGAAACAACAGAATTGGATCAAATCTTAAGAGGACAACCAGAGGACGAACTGATTTAAAAATTCTATAATTATTTATTGACTATTAGAATAAAAGAGGAGTAAGTAAAAGAAACCATGATAGCATGAGCTAAACATTTTGGGTATTTGATAGAATTGGACAAACTGCATAAGTTGTGGGACGGAAACTGTAAATTGACAATGTTCACTGCATATAAAGAAAACCAGAAAGATTAGCTAGAATGCTTAAGAATATGTCTACCAAGTGTTGAAATTGCAACCAAACCTTGGGCTCGTATTACCACATGTGGTGGACATGTCCTAAAGCAAAAAAAATATTGGATTAAAATATGCACCTAGATATAAAAAATGATAAAGGAACATACAGATTTAAAACCGGAAATATTTTTGTTGGACATCATACCAAACAAATACAGTAAAAGGAATGTATATTTAATACATGTGTTAACAGTGGCCAGAATAGTGTTTGCACAACTTTGGAAGGGTGAGGGTATCCCCACAGAAGAAAAGATAATAACAAAAATTTTAGAATGGGCAGAATTGAATAAACTAACATTTGAAATTAAAAAAAAGGAAAACAATATTTTGAGATATAGGATCTGTTTTATCAATGGTTAAATAAGAGAAACAGAAGTTAGAACTTCTAAAATTACAAGAGAATGTTTAATTTTATTATTAGGGTTGATCACGGTAACATTAATTTTGATTAATATGAATAATATGTATTAATATTATGAGGTAAAAGCATTGTCATTATGAGATTACTATTATTAAAATACTATTAGAATACTATTATTATTACTATGAAGAATATTACTCAAAAGAATTGTAATCAGACAACACACTGTCTTTCTACTTATATTAGTACAAAAATAAAAAAAACGTAAGTATACTATATGTTTTAATTATTTAAATTTCTTACAATCATTCTACCACAATTCTAAAATTAGCTTTTCAAGATCGGTAACAAATAGAAATATTTATTTGAAGACAAAATCCATTAAACTCCCCCTCTCCACCTTTTCAAGGCTAATATTTTTATTATTCTGAACAAGGCTGTGCTGTGCAAAGATCATTACTTTAAATCTGCTAGGTTTTTGAAGCACAAGAAAAAAATCATAAACTTTTTGTTCTGGTATCTTAAACCAAAGGTTTTTTAAAATAAATATATAAAATATAGAAGCAAAGATTTGGTCATTTGCAGAAAGGTAATTTTTGTGGCCTTTTTGCATATAGATACAATTGGTTATTCATAGGTGATGCAAGTTTATGTGATTATTCTCATGCAATTTAGCCAAAGTCTTGAAATATATTTGCATTAAATACTGTAGGACTACATAATTTAAGCAATGAAGTTGCCATATTGAAATCTATTTGTCAGGATGTCAGCTTCCTCATACTGTTTTTTCAATTGCATGTAACAAATAATGCCAAACAAGGTTGCAATGAATTACTCAATTTAGTGCAATTTATATCAATATATAAGTGGCAACCTGCCTGCACTAACAACTGCAATGTTTTCTTCTACTACTTCTCCTATTTTCCTATTTCCCCATCTCTATCCTTTTGGCCACCTTGTGTTCTGCCTCTCTATTTGGTCTTTGTCATTTTCTTCCTCCTACTGCTTTATGAAGCATGGAAGGCATGGCCCTTTGGCAAGGCAATTGCTAACTGAGCACAGCCTTCTTTCCAAGGTGATGAAGGACCAGGATTACCTGTATACCAAATAATTCAGTTGCATTTTCTGTCAGCCATATTTTCTATATGAAACCAGAATGTTTCTCTAAAGCTTTGCTTCAACTTAATATGGACTATATAACATAGAAAGTAGAGGTAGGCAGATAACATATTGTTAAGTCAAAATCAATTTATTTCCTATAAAGCTACTGCCTTTTTTTTAGCATGGACCATTTTCCAATCCAAAAAATGCAGAACTGTATCTAGCAAACTGCTAGAGTGTCATTTGAGAGGGTCATTTGATTTCCTTTTAATCATGACATCTGATTAAACAAAGGAGGCTATTAAGCATAGACTAAAAGCTATTAAATTCCAGAAGAATATTGTAGCTTCCCAAAGACTATGGCAATTATATAGGGACACAAGAAAACAGCAACTCACAATTCTTACACAAGTTATCCTATTCCCAATATTATTTTGCTTTCTCAAGAGCATGTTTCAATGCCCTTCATTCTGCAATCAAGAATGCTAGACATAATATGTCTTCCTGTAGTAGAGATTTTACAAGATGCATACTAATCTAAACTATAACAGATAGACTGCCTGATTATTCTGACCAATAGTATTTTTTTTCTAAAGCGGGGAACCCTGATATCCCTATACAATAGCTAAATTCTATGCTTAAAAATAAAATATTTACTGTACTCAAGAAGTGGTTTACTCAATTAATTATTGTTATTGTACTTTTAAATGGATGATAAATTCCAGTTACAAATGTAATAAATGAACTATTCTGATGAATCATCAGACTACAAAAGTAATCTCATTAGGAGGGCAGTTTCTGATACAGTTTTACTTTTTGATGAATTCTCACAGCACAGGATCTAATTTGGATAAGCAGACCTTAATCTGTCATCAACTAAACCAAACATACACAATTATGCTTTGTCAATTTTTAGAAACAAATCATAAAGGGACGATAAAATCCAGCACTATAGCATTATTTGACTGTTTTCTTCCCAGGTGTTCCCTAGAAGTACTTTCAAGAGTTCTCAAAACTTCCTGAGCAGATTTTGGGTTGTTGTAGGATTTATTGGGTTACAGTAGATTCTCAACTATTCGGTCTGAAAACAGAATTATCTGCATCAAGTTACACTGGATTTTATCTAGAAACTAATGTAGAAGGTAAATTTGTAAATAAAAAACTTACTTGCTGGTGAAGGAATGTTGTGCAGATTGGTTGATGGATTGCCTTGAATGCTATGAAGAGTTGAAAGTGAGAGTCCTCCAATGACAGGAGGAAAAAGTAATGGGTATGGTGGTCCAGGGTAATGAGTCATATGTCCTCTGACTGTTGGTACAGAGCATGCAGGGCTGCTGGTTGTCATGATTACACCTTGAAAGGAAGAGATGTCCAGTCACTGCTCCATAGAAATCTGGAAACAGGACACCTAGTCTTGCAGTACACCATGCATTAATTTCTCAAGAGATAATTTCTCATTTTTTCTCCTTATTGAATTTTTCCCATCATTTTCCTGGTACATTCCTGCTTTAATTATAACTTTTTATCTTTGTTCTAATATCACTACATATGGGGATGGCTGTTCGTCTGTTGTTCCAGGCTTTTTCTTTTTTCTTGGAGCAATAGTTTCACTCTATAGCTGGTTGTGGAAGTATTCTGTAGGAGACAGGAAAATAAATAGAAATTATAAATACTAATCTCTGCAAAATAGATAGAAAAAATGTTTGTATGTAACGGTTGAACTGTGGAGTCCTTGGTGCTTTCTGAGCTTGCTTGTTTTATATTTAGACATAGCTAGAAATGAGGAGAGAGAAAGGGGGTCGGGGAGAAAGAGAGGAGGGAAAAAGATCTGAGTCCAACTATGAATCACCTTTGCAAGAAGGAAGCCAAACTAAACATTCAATTATGATTTTTCTCTGTATTATAATAAAAAATAAAACATTAACATTATATAATTTTATTTTTCTTGTAACAATCATTTAATCAAACCATGATAAAATTAATGAGTAAAGAATGATTTTTATTTTTTTTATTTTTCAAACAAAGACAATCTTGGGAATGAGACATAGATGGGATAACAGCAGGAATTCAAATGGACATTAATAAACATTAATATGAATCAGCCTCCCTGCCTGCAAAGTCTCGTAGACATTTGTTAAAAGGATACATTTTTTATGAATTTTAATAAGGCATATCATATCAGCTTTACAAAGAAAGCCATTAAAACGCAAATTCTGCAAGTGGCAAGAGAGAAAACATTGAAATACAAAGATAAGGAGATGTGGTCTTAAACAAGAAACCAGAAGTGAGAAACATTTGAATCAAGATTAAGGAGATTGTGGTCTTTGAAACAAGTACCCAGAAGAGTGAGAGAGATGAGAAAAGAATACCGATTCTTGACCAAATTGCTACTTAAAAAAAGAGGTGAATTATAGATGGCTGATTCCAGAATGATTTAATGTTCACATTGGCCAAGAACAGAGATACAGAATTGATTCAATTGAAAAGCTGAATCATTTTATGCAGAAATTTTTAAAGAGGAGAAAGAGGCAAGAAAAAGGAAATTTCACTACTGACATCAAGACATACCAAATGACAACTGGAAAAGAAGAAGGTGCAGTAGGTGGAAAGAGGAGGCCAAGAACAACGGCGAACTAAGATCGACGAGAGCTGTTAAACCAAATTACAAAATTATAACCATGCGAAGAAAAAAAAATTAATTACAATCCAATATAAACTGGACTTAATTCAGCTGTTAAAAGAAGGAAAAATTTTCATAAATTTAGAAGAAATTTAAAATTTGGATATAATTTGTCTACAAGAAGTACACATCAAAAAGCAACATGAACAATGCTGAGACAGCCAAAAAATTAGGCGAAAAATATTTACCTCTCTGGACAACAATGCAAGAAAAGATGAGTGTTCTGTATATTAAAGATAATTATACCAATGAGAATTATATATATTGATGATGGATGGAAGAACACTAATAGATGAAATAATAAGACAACCAATATAAAAAACATTCCTGATTGTAATTTATGCCCCGAATGACAATCAAGAAGAATTTTACAAAAATTACACATGAAAATAATCGAACTAGACTTATGCAATATAGTTTTGATGAGAGATTTCAATTGAATTGTAGACAAACAAACTGATTATACAGCACAGAAAACAACAAAGCAAAACAGAAAGACTTCTCCCTAAATCTTTTTTTAAAATGGTGCGATGAAATAAACTTAAAAGATACACGGAGAGAAAGAAAATGCTAAAACTAAACAATACCCTTCT
This sequence comes from Laticauda laticaudata, assembly GCA_004320025.1. Taxonomy (NCBI): domain Eukaryota; kingdom Metazoa; phylum Chordata; class Lepidosauria; order Squamata; family Elapidae; genus Laticauda; species Laticauda laticaudata. The sequence goes on from BHFT01028671.1 coordinate 14,769, forward strand.
ATTCAAATTAGACATTATTCATGGTCCAGAATAGATATGATATGGATGTCAACAGAATTTGTTAAACCTAATATCAAGAAGTTAAATATTGAAACAATATTTTGAGCAGACTACAATCCAATGACAATTAAATGGAAAGGACAAAGAAAGATCTAGATTAGACATTAAATAATACTATTTTTAAAGGAAAAAGATTATTACAAGTGGATGAAGAAAAAACTGACTCTTTTCTTTACAGAAAACAAAAAAGAAGATTACATCAATCCAGAATTGTATGGGATACAATGAAGGATATGCCAGAGGCTTGATAATAGACTATACATGGAAAGAAATTACCATGAAAAGATTAGCCTCTAAGGCATTAGAGGATGAGTATAAAGGACTTGGAAAAAGAGCTACAGAAAATACCAACAGAAAAAGGATACTAAGTTAAAAATGGATATAATTAAACATAAAATGGGATTAATAAAACAAGAAGAGCTAGCACAAAAAAATTAGAGGTGCTAAACAGAACTACTTTGAAGATGCAAATAAAATTAAAAGAGAATAACTGTATTAAACTTAAGCAGCACATAGCGTAGATTTGCGAAATGGGAAAATTTACAATTGTCACTCATAGGGGAGAATATCAACATCAAAGTATTAAATATTACCCAGAATTTCTTATATTTGTTTCAAAACAATTCCAATTAGAAAAATTGGGAAAAATTATTTTTGAAAGTTTAAATTAAAATCATGTTGAAATATATATAGGCAAGAGTAAGAAGGAGAATAAAGTTTTTAAACTTTTTGCAAGATGCCTAGAATAAGAGGAGGATTTGGCTTGCCTAATTGGCAGTGTACTATCAAGCTACGAAATTGATGTGGGTAAAGGAATGGATAACATTAAGAATACTAATTGTTTCATTAGAGGACATGATCTGTTGTTGGGGTGGCATGCTTTTTATGGGATAAAGGAACGAAAACACAGGGGTACTTTAGAAGACATTATATATGGGAATCTTTGGTTAAATTGGATGAAGATTAAAAAGACAATGTTATTGAAAAATTCCAGTCTGGTATCGACTATTGAGGCATTTTCTTATCCTATAATATACAAAAGAACACAATAGATATGGTGAAAATATTGGATGAAAAGGGAGAAACTTAAATCTATGCAAAAATTAAAGGAACAAGTATAAAGATGAATTGGTTTTCATATGTGCCAAATACAATCAAGGTATGATAAAGATTTTAAAACAGCCAAGGCTTTTATGATAAATGACTGATTTAGGATAAGATTTTGATAGGTGCTGATGAAAAGGTGCAATTAAAAATATTATATGGATATTTATTAGAATTAAATTAGAAGAAGAACAAGTTAAAGAAAACTATGATTATTGGGGGAAGAATTTTGGATGTTGGGATTGATTTAGAGATGACAAATTGTGCTTTTCAAAATTATAAAATGACAATGTCAATAGCATATAAAGAAAATTTGTATAAGAATGTTTTACACTTTCCTCTGACAAGAAAATAGCAAGGATGTTCAAGAATAAATCTGAAAAGTGTTGGAAATGTCATTAGACACCTCGTTCATATTACCATATGTGGTGGACATGCCTGGACGCTAAAAATATTGGACTAAAAATCCACATGTGGCTGGAAAAAATGACCACATAAGCATATAGACTTGACACCAGAGATTTCTTTTATTGGGAATTTTGCCTGAAATATATAATTAAAGATTTGAAATATCTGATTGTAGAATGTATAACAGCAGCTAGGATTGTAATTTGCCAAAAACTGGGAAAAATGAGAAGATACCATTACAGGAGGAGTCATTAAGAAAATATTGGAATGTGCTTGAATGAGTAGATTGAACAATTTGAAATTCGAGAACAAGATGATAAAACCATTTTACAAAGTTTGGATCTATTCTATCAGTGGTTAGATAATAAAATATAATTAATTGGAATATGTAGATTTTTAGAAAATAATAAACATTATAAAGATGTATTTTTCTTTTTTTAATTATATTTACAAAATGATTTTAGGATAAGATCTGGATAATTATGAATTGTTATAAAATAAATTAAGTAAAATATGATTATTTTATAAAACATGAATGAATAAAAGTATAGTCAATGATTGATTAGTTCAAGATATTAATGTATTTGATATTTGAGAAAGTATGAGAGGATATATAATGTAACTGTAATTGAAGACTACGAAATGGTTGCACAAAATTAATATGTTAAATCAACCGGCACACTGTATGTATATATATGGAAGATGGTTTATGTTTTTATCTATGTTTGTTTATGTTGTCTTAAAATCAATAAAAAAAAATTAAAAAAACTTTTAACTTTAGACTGCTCTACTATTGACCTTACCCCTTTCTGAAGGGGCCTGTAGGGGACATGCATAAGCGCACCAAAGTGCCTTACCATCCCTGTTCCTATTGTTTCTTTTATTTTTCTTATATGTATCCATGTATTTATAACTATGTTTTTATTTATACCTATTATCTTGTAATCAATTGACAAACCAAATAAAATAAATTAAAAAATAAATAAATCTTAAAAAAAATAAAATCTGAAGTATTACAGTATACATATGGATGGCAAAAAGTCCTCATGACAACAGCAATAGCACTGTGACTTATATACCATTTTATCCTGCCTTACAGCCCTCTGTAAGTGGTTCACAGAGTCAGCATATTATTTCCAGCAATATGGATCCTCATTTTACCAACCTCAGGAAGAAAGAAGACTAAATCATATATTTATGCAGCCTGGGTTTTCATCTGCTATATGTCCCTTTTCTGCTTCTACAAAAAATAGTATAGACCACAAATATGTTGCTATTTCGTTTAAGTGAAAAATCTATATCCTAATGCATAATAACCAGTGAGCTATGTTTATATTTAGTTTTTTCTATAACTTCACTTTCAAATAAATTACACAAAAATCTTTCTTGGAAAATAATACATTCAGAACTATCTTTGGTACTCTGGTATGGAAAAGAATAGCCCATTTGCTGATTCTAAACAGTTTATTAATTTAATTTATTGTAATGTTCTGCTGTCTACGATGCCCATTTTGTTTTCAGTTATCTGGATAGGCATATTTACATTTAAATTTAGACCATATGCATTTACATTTCCACAGAATTTGAATTCGTCCAGAAACACAGAAATATTGAGATGAAATGGTAACTATTGCTATCCTTAAGAGAGCACTTCTTATTTTTATACAGAAATATTATGTACAAATGTCATTGTAAATCTTCAGTGCAATAGTGCCATTGTTCAGGGTGGCCTAAATGGGGAGAAGCCATTGTTTCTCTTTTGTTCAGGATGTGTGCGTGCATTTATGTGTGACATGTCAGCAGAATCAAGTTAGACATTTTCCAGTTTTTTTATATACCAAGCTCAAAAGGTTTGCCATCCTGATCTATATCAACAAAAGCATGTTCTATCATTTATTATGGAACTTTGCTTTTTGACTAAGTGTACCTTAAAAGGCTCAGAGAACATTTTCTACTTAGCATAAAGTGGAAAGAAAGAAAAAAGAAATATTTTTTTCTTCCTCTATGATCGGGAAAAATCAGGAATGAATGGCAATGTATTTCTAAACAAAAAACGGATATGTCTTCTAAAGGTCAATGTCTTTTCAACTGTAGTAAAATAAACATATTTCTCCTTAGATAACAGTTTTCTTCAATGTTACTGTTTTTAATTCAATGTTTGTTGAAAATTATAGTGTTATGCCTTAAAAAAATAGATCCCTATGGCCTGATAGAACAATAGAATTATAATTTTCTTAGTAGACCAATATATCTTTTTGACAGAACTTCTTTTTTAGTCTGGCAGATGCTCAAATATTGTCAAATACTTAATATGAAAAAGTGAACAACTTTCACGTAAATAAGCAGGTTTCTCAGTGCTTCTATTTTCCATTCAAAGAAAGATTTCAAGCTTATCACAAAAGGCAAAAGCAGGTAACAATAACTTCAAAAAATAATATTTACATTCTCCTTTCACTTAACACTTCGACTTAAACTCCTTAAGAATATGACAGATGTGTTTTTTCCCCCAGATAAATTAATGAGTCTTACTTCCATATGGCAGCCTGCCCAGTGACCACAAAGGCTATTAAAAAAGGCAAAGAGAACAAAATCCCAATCCATAAACTGGTAATAAATTTTGAGAAGAAGGGGATCAATCACTGCACAAGATAAGCAAAATAAACGATGATATCATCAGATATCCAATGGACTTATCTGATTTCAATGGCTGTCTCTTCTAAGCAAACTTATAAAAACAATAATAGTTTTAGTCTTCTGACCCCAAGATCTTGAGGCTGGTAGCCTTTACAAGCTGAAAAATGTCTTTAGACTCAGTGATGCAGTATCCTCCAAAAAGTAGTTGGTGGAGACAGGAGAAAAGTAGCAGGTGACTTGATTTGATATGTAAAGCTAATTAAAATTAATTATATTTACTTTGAGTACTGTTCAATCAGGTAGTTGGCAGGAGCAGGACAAAAACTAAATTTGACATAATTTCATTTACATTTAAATTTATGTAAAATTACATATATTTAACAGGATTATTCTGTTTATGAGAAGGCAGTGTTACAGATTTAAAGGCAAAAGGATTTCCTTGAATATGCAGTAGTGTATAAGTAATACCTGCTGGCAATTCCTTCAACCAAATATGGTTTTTCCTAGGTTTCTGAAGAAGCAGAAGCAAACCACTTTCTTTTCTCTAATCCAAAGCATGGCACAGATCTAATAACAAACTACCTCTTAATTATGCAAGATTAAAAATTAAAACATGTTAACAACTCTGCAGGGTTTGGAGGTTTTCCAAGGAATCCTGCAGCTTGATGCTTTTGTCTGTACAACTTTAGCTATTGGATTCATGTATGTTTATGATCATATGAGAAAATAAGATCAGGATTTTAAAAATCCCAATTTATATAATTTAATCCCATTAAAAATAGGCAAAACAGATCCATTTGAATTTGGCTCATTTTCTGCTTCAAATATTTAAAACAAAGGGCATTGGTACTTACCAGATACACCTGTTCTTTGTGAGCTGTGAAGAGCATCCAGTGATGGGAGATGCTTCAATCTCTTTTGGAAGGCTGGGCTTAAACTTGAGGACACTCCTCCTCCTCCACAAGACTCCTCCTTAGCACCCCCAGTATTGTGAAGCCAAGGTATTGATACCCTATATGTTTAAGCCTATGTAATAACCCTGGCCAGAACAGACCCCCTACCAGACGGAATAAAAGGGTGGGGCTGGATGCTCTTCACAGCTCGATGGGCATATCAGGCATATCACCCTTTTTCCTATGAGCTGTTCAGAGCATCCAGTGATGGGAAATACCAAAGCTTGGCACTATCCTAAGAGAGGGACTCCATCTGGCTTGCAGACCTAACTGTCTCTGAAATAACTTGCTGCAGAACTCACCTACCAAATGAAGCCTCAGCAGAAGCAAATACGTCAATTTTATAATTTCTAATAAATGGAGATAGAGAAGCCCAGATTGCAGCTCAGCAAATCTACTCTATTGTAGCTTGGGTCGCCCATGCTGCTGTGGTGCTGCACTCCTCGTGGAGTGAGCGGTAATGCCTTGGGGCACTGGAATCAAGTGAGAGTCATACGACTTAGCGATGGTGGCCCTTAGCCA
>BHFT01028672.1:0-26484 GCA_004320025.1 Laticauda laticaudata
AGATGCGCTTCTTCACACAACCAAATAAAAAACCAACACACTAAACCCTACAGTAAGCATCTCCCAATTTCTTGCCCCTGTGAAACAAATCCCGCAACGTATATTTTTGACCTACCAAAAATCAGTAATCGCCCACCCTTTTACCTTTGAATGATCAGTCTATGTGCGAAGTAAGATCTGCTTGTTAAGGTTCGATGGGACTTGTGTGTCTTCATAATGCACCTCTAGTTCCCTGATAAAATGGAAAATAAAAAAAAAAAAAAAAAAAAAACTCTTGAAATAGGCAAAAAATTAAATAGCCCCAACCAAGCTAAAGACTCATGAAAGCTAACAGACACTGCCTAACCAACATATTTTCATATACAAGGACAAGAACGATACAACGCCCATTGAGGGAGCCCTATGGACCATCACCGACTGTCGCCGTCAATTGCACTGTCGTTCATTGGAGGAATATCGAATCAGAGCCATGGCTAATGCCACCCACAAACCAATAGCGCCATAAGGAGGTTACAGTCCGATGTCACATTTGTGATTTGGTACCAGGTAAAAAAACGCCTAAACATTTTTCCTAACACACCTCTAACAACATACCCCCAAATCAAAGTTCACCATTGGAAACAGGAACATAAACAAACAATACATTTCCTAGATGTCACTAATCTACAAAAGGAACAGATGAGCACTGGACACCACCATATACCAAAAGAAAACACACAACCGCTACCTCAATGCCCCATATGCCACCACCACCCAGCACAGATAAAAATCACATTAAATTCCCCGATGTACTTAGACGGGCGCGGTACGCGCGACACTAGAAATTACCAGAATCCAAAGCCTGTGCTCGGAAAAAAAAAATTAGGACACATATGAGATTGAATATGTATGCACCCTGAACTGAAGATTGACAGCCAAATGAGCTTCAAAAAAAACCAAAATCACCAGCTTGATCCACAAAAACCACCAAGAATTAACGAGCCAAGTAGCACCACCAAAGAAAAAGCAGACGATGGAACAGCCTGTACTTGCCCTAATAAGAGGAACTTACAGATAAAATCGAGTAAGATACTTAAGGCATCACATCAAGACTAGCTTCAAAACAGACAAAGTAGCAGCCATCCTGAGAACCCCAAGACAACATGACCTGGGAAACGCAAGGCATGATACGAATTCCCTGTTATCATCATGCCGGACCACAACTTGGCAGACCATAGAGAATATAGTACCCTCCTGGTGGAACACAAAAATGCAGTAAAAAGCTGGAAACATACTCCTTCACTAGTTTCACTAGTGGAGTTTTGAAAAACCAGTCGGAGTCAGTACGTCTAACTTCAATCTGGTTGGGCGTAGGCGAAGTCCGTTAGGACTATAGAAAACCGGGGCGCGACTGCACCACCAGAATCATCAAGGAAGCCATTAGAGCATTGAAAAAGACCTGAAAGCATTGATGAATTGATGATTTCCAGCAGACTGTCAATTCATTTGGAACCTGCCACTCTTCAAATAGAAGATCTCCACACCAGAGAAACAGACAAAAAACATCCTGAGTACAGACAGACTCCCTCTGATGCCTCAACTCAAACCACCCCCACCAGGCACCAGGTGAAACCCTTGCTTGCTTTATGATTCATCAGCCGTTCCTTTCACACGAGCCAAGGCTGCACTGAAAGCCTACAACAACAAGAACAGGTGTTGACAGCCATCAAAGCCACCAAACAGACAGGAAGAAACCAGAAACACCATTAATCAAATCCAAGTCCAGTGAACAGACCCAGGCTCCTAGCCAATCAGAATGGACCAGCTCGAATTTGAAACCAAAAGCTATGAGACACACATCCATACAGAAGCCTGATGATGGCAGATCGAGATTCTGCTGAACGTTGCTACAACTTACACACTACTATATATATATATATATGTGTTTTTTATTTTTTAACGCTCTCGCGGGTACTTACATTTGTGCCTGTTTAGCTTCCTTTGGTATTATCCGACGTATTGTATGTTCCTGTGAAGTTGTAGCTCATTGTAGTTCTGTTAAAAAGTTGTAGCTCATTGTAGTTTGTTAAGTTGTAGCAACGGTTTCGCAGAAGTCTCATCTGCCATCATCAGGCTTCATGTATGGAGTGGTGTCCTCCACAGTTCCATCTGTTTCAATTTGAGGCTGGTCTATTCTGATTGTGCTATTAACCTGTGCTGTGTTTCATTTGGATTGGGTTTGATGGATTGGTGTTTCTGGTGCTTTCTGTCTGGGTTTTGTGGCTTTTGATGGCTGGCAGCACTCTGTGCTTGTGTTTGGAGGCTTTCAATGCAGCCTTGGCTTCGTGTGAAAGACGTGTGCTCTTCTCAGGAGAAGCTGGAGTTTTCACCTGGGTTGACGGGTGGGGTGGTGTTTTGAGTTGGAGCATCAGAGGGAGTCTGTCTGTGTCAGGTGTTTGTCTGTCTTTCCTCCTGTGTGGCTGTGGAGATCTTTCTTTGAGAGGTGCAGGCTTCAAATGGAATTGACAGTTTGCTGGATCATCTTTCTTCTATTCATGCTGTCACGCGTCTTTTTTTCAATCTCTTGGCTCTCTGATGAGTTCTGATGGCTGGGCAGCCTGGGGTCTTTCTTCAGTGGCTTAGGGTTTTGGTTGCCATTGAAGTTGAGGTTGTGACCTGTGGTTTCTCATGTGTTGGACTAGTGGGAGGTGATGTTCCAGCTTTTTTACTGCATGTTTTGTGTTCATCTAGGGGGTATTATTCTTCTAATGGTCTGTCCAATCGTTTATGTGGGCCATGGCATGACTGTAAGGAATTTCGTATATGCCTTTGGTTTTCAGGTCATCTTGTTCTTTGGGGTTCTCAGATGGCTGCTATTTTTTTGTCTGTTTTGAAGGCAGTCTTGATGTGCATGCCTGTAGTAGTATCCTTACTGATTTTATCTTGTAGTACCTCCTTATGGTCCTCCTTCAACAAGAGAATAATCAGTGGAAGCCATAAAATAGAGAAAACAACGCCCTACATGACATAAAGGATGATTACCTCCACCTTACCAGAATCTGCGAAACTAGCCCTCACCCAACAATGAGTTACCAAGTCATTGAAAACCACACCAGACCAAATAACACATGACACCACACATTCTCCCCGAACCTCTCTCGAAAACAGTCCCAAATACCATCCCATTCTGCAAGACACACCACCGTCATGCAGCCATGGCCTGCATCACTCAGTCCAGAACGCTGCAAACCAGCATAGACAGATACATGCCGTAACAATATCCGACGCTCAGACTCAGAGCCAAACCAAAACAGAACGTCACATTCCAGCCACCCCGCTCAGGAGTATAACTTCACAGAACTTTGGAGGTTGCAGCACAAACCTCAGGATATTGCAACACAGCAATGACCCAGGAGATTACAGCACAAGACCTAGGATGTCACACATATTACTCAGAGTTCATCCACAGCCCATTTACCCAGGTCATTACAACACAGGAGCTTGATAGACATACAGCCATACCTCAGGCACACATGTTCGTTACAAAAAAGCCACCCAATTTTAGCAAATATCACCTCCACTCAACCAATCAAGAATGAAAAGAAGCCAACCTCTCACCAGTATATATTGGGGAGATGGCAGTCGATCATTGCTTTGCTCGCAGAGCATGAAATCTGAAAGCACCGCCTTGAAGGTGGCGGAGTGGACATCATCGAAACATTACCAAGCTGCTCTCAACTCTTCATGGAAAAGACCCAGACATGCATTCTATATCTAGATAATCTATATCTATATCTATATCTATATCTATATCTATATCTATATCTATATCTATATCTATATCTATATCTATCTCTGTATCTGTATCTATATCTATATATCTATATATCTATATATCTATATCATCTATATCATCTATATCATCTATATCTATATCTATATCTTTCTATCTCACACACTCATACTTTCACAGTTTGCAGTGAATGCTACAATTCTTCTCAACATATCAAATCTATGAGGGGGAAAAAAGGAAAGAGTGAAAGGAAATGGCCATGCAGCATAATCACATATATTTGCTATATAGACTTGTGATGTTTGTTTCAGGGTTCTCACTGTTGATTTTTTCCTTTGAAAATTTTAGCATGGGAACTGAAATACTAATAATGCTAACTGTTCTTTATGATGTATAGATGCACACGATTGTCATGGGAAGGAAAGAAGTCCAGCTATTCAATTCTTCATTCTTTAAGGGGAGAAGGAGATTAATCTTTTTCTCTGCTTCCTTCCAGTTTTTATAGGTCAACTCAGAGTAGTAGACTAAAGTAGCAGTCTTTCAAATTTAACATTTCTTAAAAGGAATAATAAAGAATAAAAATCTTAGATACTGGTCAAATATATTTAAATATCTGCATTCATTCCACCCCCCCACCCCCAAAGTTAATCAGAGGATGTTTATGACGTTTAGGCCACAATTCTAAAATTATTTGCTTTATTGGAAAAATATAGGGGTGCACAGCTTGTACTGGTTGGTGAGCAGTACTCAAATTTTCTTTTAAAACTCTGCAGCATTAGATTCAAAATGCTCCATGAACTTCTGGCTAATTGGTTATCATAGTCATTCAACAATGTCTTTTTTAAGTTTATTCATTTTCATGTACTCTTTGCACTTCAAATTATGACTAAGAGTCACTCACTTTCCTGGATAAATTCCAGGAAAACATTTAATTCACAAATTGTTGTTATAATCTTGACCTTCATAGCTTTATGTGGTCTCTTTTTCTCTCTTTGTTGCAGTGCAACATGGAAAATAAAAAAAAGTAACTACAATGTGGTAAAGGTTATAACTGCTTTCTAAGTATGAACAGCAGACTCTGTTAGAATCCTTTAATGCTTTGTATAATTGCTTAGCATTAATTCTCTGGGAGAAACACTGAAGTGACCTATTCAGGCACTGAGAGATCTTAATTTCTGTAGTGCTGAAAGAAGCAGAGCTTACATGATACTACTATTAATTATGGCATGCTAACATGGTGGCTTTAACAGTGGACAGCAAGGTATTCAGAGCATCCACTGGTACTTGGGAAGCTATATCTGTAAAAATTTACTAGCTAAATTTTACATATCAGTAAGAATCTATTGAATTTTTTTTCTTTTGAAAACTAATCAATTGCCATTTTTCTCAAATTATAAAAAGAACCCGAAGAATTTGCATTTACATTTCTTTGGAATGTAACATCTATGTCCAAAGGAATACCCATTTCTTTTAATCTTATTCTTAATCTTGACCTTGAGTTACATATTCCTCACATTGAATTTATAATAAGTAGATAAATAATTATAATCATTTGTCCATTTGTTATTCCAAGAAAATTAAACTTTTAGGCATCAATCCTTCAGTGATATTACTGTTGATCTGGTGATACACAATAGCAGTAGAACATTTTATGAACAAATCTGGACCCATAGTAGGTTTAGAAAGGGAAGATCAAAATAGAAACAAATGTCTAATTAAGCTCTAGGATCAAATATTTGCTTATAAATCAATCCCAACCCCAGTAATGGCATATTTTATCAGCAGCAACAAGTAAGGATAAGCTAGAATGTGTGGCACAGAACTATTGGTACATATACCCTGTGCTGATACACATAAAGCACATACTTTACCAAAATTGAAAAGAATAGCCATAAAGTTTGAAGGACAAATAAATAATGCTTATCGCTCGTCTCCGAATCTTAATAACTCTAGTTGCATAATAAGATATAAATACAGCTTTCAGAAATATATGAGAACATAAGAAAAATGTTCTTAAATCAAAATAACTGCCCATCTAGTCTATGCATTCAACGTCATGCAGTAGCCACACAGAAATTTTCAGCATCACATTATGAACAGCAGGGAATGAAGCCCTCCCTATCAATTCAAATTTAAGGTGTTTTTAGGAGAATTGTCAGGCTTTTCTGTTGACAGCTTAAACTGAATATAATTAATTCTATAAATATGTATATCAGAAATCTGATTATGATTTGATGTATTGAGAAGACTCTACCTTATTAAGAAGAAAGTTAAACTAATAACACTAGCATTCTAGTGAATACTTGATTTTCAAGTGAGAATCCTGTATATAGGCAGATTAGCATAGAAAGCTTCAGGATATTTTTCTCTTGATCTTTCAACGTAAAGAAAATAAGCTTGTTCCCTTCTAGAAAAAAAGAGCAATACGCACCTGTTGATTGTTTGAGAAATGGTTTGTAGACTTATTATCAAATTTAAAATCAGCTTTCACATCTGTGATTCTGGAAATAGTCACTGTTGATAGTCTGGTCCTTCATGAATTTTTCCATTTTCTTTCAAAGCCACAGAAATTGATAACATCTGATAGTAAAAAGTTTAAGTATGTGTGTTATTAAAGAGGAAGGGAGGGGGGAAATATCCCAAACTGAAAAGCCTCTGAATGCTGTAGTCTTTCATCATAATGAAGGTGCTGTGGCCCCTCAATTATTTTGATTGCTTTTTAAACATATTTTTTCAAGTTCCATAACACAATATTCATTTTCAGAAATTGATATAAACAATTTACATCTGTGGATATAAAGCCAAGAAATGGCACAGGCAGCATTATTCAGATGCAGTTCTTGAAGATTTATTAGCCAGTAGGAAGCATCAGTCACATTAAAGATTCATCCTTATTTACCACAAAATATCACAATGTCGACCGTGTGAAAGTCAAGTAGAAACTATAAACATGAAATCAAGATCATGGCATAATGTAACATCTGATAGCTTAACTTCCAGGTCATTCACACTAATGGCTCATGGGCCAGATGTGTCACATGCAGGCCACACCCACCCCACAGTGGTGGGATTTGGTTTTTTTTACTACTGGTTCTGTAGGCATGGCTTGGTGGGCGTTGCAGGGAAGGCCACTGTAAAATCTCCAGTCAGAGGCTACATGTTCTCCCAAACTCGTCAGAACCTGATGAATGTACCACTTCTGCCACTTTGGTTCCGTTAAGGCAAAAAATGTCATGATATGTCACGATACATCACATGATTCAGTCTAGTTTGACACCCATTGCTCAAGAGAAAGTAGGCTGTACATATCATTATGATAGCTTCTTGCAGAGGAATTTGCTCATATGTTTCTTATTGAGGGCTCTGGCTAATTAAGTCTAAATCTATCAAAATGTGACTCTGCAGACTGAAGCATAATATCTGTAACTGCAGTGGATTAGAAGATTAGATTCTTGTATCTGATCACCAGGCCATTATCAAATTGAAGATTTGTCAGGCGTAAGAGTAATAGATGAGCAAAGATTTAGAATATAAAAGGAGAAAGATATGGCACAAACAGTCTGTGGAGGAATTCCAGGTTTATCCTGTTTTCTATTTTCCTTCTTAAAATGACCATCAGTATAAAACAGTGACAGCAGGATTTACTAGGATAATCTAGAAATCAGTTGGGAGTGTTTGCAGAATGTGGTGCACTGACTATTTGATCACATCATTTTGGCCTTATTGACCACACCATTATCTTGCAGACAACCCTGTAATAAACACGGGGAGACCTAAAATTATAAATTTTGGTTACTAATATTTTGCCTTTACTAAGAATCTCTTCAAATACCTGATCTTTTACGACAGCATCATGTGACATATCAGGACTTTTTCCCTTTTGCTAAACCAAAAGGTGTGGGCATGTTTTGGTTTGGCCATGAATTTGGCCACGAATTTGGCAGCCCTACTTTAGAGCAGTGTTTCTGAACCTTGGCAACTTTAAGATGTATGAATTTCAATTCCCAGCATGCTGGCTGGGAAATTCATAAAATTGAAATCCGCACATTTTGACCACAGCCAAAGTTCAGAAATAATATTATAGAGATTTCATTGGAAACTTTGCATCAAGAAAGACAGGATAAAGCTAGGTCTAAGTTGTTTCTCTGACAGTGAAATCCCCAGTTACTTTTATTCCAAATTGAATTTACTGCTTCTCCTATACAAAAGGCCCCAGAGCCATCACTTAAAGTCTTAATTGTACAGAACTAGATTTGCATATGTTTTAGGGAAAGGAATAGTATAAACTGGGTCTCTGTGCAATTTGCTTATTCAGATTTTCTACATTATATTACTAGTTCAGTTCAAAATGGAGAAAAGAAGCTAATTTTCCTTACATTGCAGAGATACAGTTCTAGCCTGGGAAATGTACAAATAGTAGCTTTGTAAGAATTTGTCACACTGAGTTTCTTGTGTGCACAAGGCCTCCAGCTAAACTTATGACAGCAATAAATATGAGTGAAATGTTATTTGAGCTCTGACTTCAGGAATAATTTTGTTCTCAGCTACTGCATTCAGAACAGTGAAGAATAACAATAACCACCATTTGGTATGGCTTGGATTTTGGAAAGAAGCAAGCAAGTCCTAATCCTTATTTACTGTTGCCAAAGGAAATCTCAGTGTTCACTATTCTTCAGGAACTGCTATTGTATGAAAGTGAGTAAGACAAGCATCTGTTAGTTCAGCTGAGAAAAGTTAAATGGGAAAAAAAACCCTATTCAAAATCTCATTTCAACTACAGAATTGCTGCTATTTGTTTTCCATATGCCACTAACTGGACATTGGAGTAATATATCAAGCCTGCAGATAGAGAAATGGGAATCTGCAGAAGACATTTTAAAACAAGGGTAAAAGAGTTCCTGTGGGTTTTAGTCTAATTATAGAGGAAGGTGCTCGTATCTGATTCAAGGCCATTAAGTGAGCTCTGTCCAAAGACATTTCCATGGTCATGTGGTCAGCATGTCAGAAACACTGTTACCTTACCACCAAAATGGTACCTATTTGCATGCTTTCAAACTGTTAAGTTGGCAGGAGCTGGGGTGAGGGGCTCATCCCATCGCATACAGCTCAGGTCTCGAACCCAGGCTGTTGACTTTCCAGCCTACAAGTCCAGCATCTTAACCCTTGAGTCACCATGCTGACTTTGCAGGAAGACATGAACTAATATATTCTATAGCTCCACTAAAATTATTCTAACAATTTAAGTTCCCAGCAACTTGGGAAGAGAAAGATTTGAGATGGGTTTACAAGAACAAAATTAAACAAACTCTCAGAAGCTGGAAGCTAGAAGTACTTTATCACTTTATGATGGGAATTCTTCATCATTTTCCTTATAATTGGGTTTTTCCTATGAACAACAAAAACAATATGCTGAGATTTTAGGAGTAGAGGAATGAGGCTAAGAGGTTATCACTGCTCCCTTTGACTTGGTCTGCACCTCTCCAAGGAAGGTACATCACATGGTTTGGGAAACCCTGATCTATGTAGTAACTCAGAGTTGATACCAGCTTGATGGTATATAATCAATCATGTAGCAACATTTTAAAAATAATTTGTAAGAGAATGAAACAATTTTTGAAATTTAATGTAAAATATTTTCTATTTTAAATTAAATATTACTAAAACTTACATTTCCATGAAGGTAGCAAATCAGCTTTGCACATGGCAGCTCAGCTGCTAAGTCACATTATTGGTGAGATGGATGGCATAGAAATTTAATAAACACATAAACAAATAATTTTACAGGTATATTGTTCCTATTGGAAAGTGCCCACAGATCCTTCTATAGATAGCTAAGTAAGGTCTGGGAGTACAACTTTGATGTCCAAAATAGCTTCATATTTTAAAATAACTATAATACAGAATTTAATTCAACTTATTCGAGTTTTGGATTATAACTCTGTATATTCATATATACCGTATATACATTTCTATTAATATGAAATCTTCAATTGCTCGTACAGAAATTATTGCAACTCTTAATTTATACTACGTTGATTATTTCTGTTGTAATTCATCTATTACTTGGATTTTAATAATATTTAAAACAACAAAGAACATTCATTCATACTTGAACGAATTACTAAAAATTTTAACCTAAGTCTATGAGACTTGCAAATTCCATTTATTTACTTTGTGTTTTATTCTTCATTTTTGGCCTTTCTTTTCTGTCTTTTTACTCTTATTTTTTTCTTTTGAGCACTTTTTTTTTCTTTTCTTAATAAAGGAATTATTATTAAAAACAATAATGACAACAATAGTAAAGCTTACCTATGAAACTTTTACAATGCATACAGGTAGTTATCTCTTTATGACCACAATTGGACCAAAATTTCCATTGCTAAGCAATGCGTTCATTAAGTGAATCTGGATTTTGTTTGATTAAATTGAGCTTAGTCATATTATAGCTCTACCAAAACCATATAAAATAATATTCTTGATGAACCAATTTGATAAACTGAGAATATCCTTTCCAGTTTTAATATTATTCTTTCTTTTTATCATGACACAAAGAGCAGAAAAAGTAATCGCACTAACTATAACCCTAGAATATTTTCCACTTAACTTTTCCAACAATACAAGATAACCTGACCTTAGTTTTCCTTCCTATCTACACTCAATACTTTAATCTTGTAACTCTGACAGCCTTTCCACACTACTGAATTTAAGGGCTATTCATTGATGTTTAAGTTAGCCAAATAACTATACCAGCATGAAATTTACTTTCTATTGCTTCTTTTCCTAGTTATGGCTTCTCTGACATCTCTCCAAGGTAATATGTGGCACAGGTCAGGATTTTACTTATCTTGAACTTGTAGTTGGATGAAATAAAAAGAAAAAGAAAATGCACCTTTGATATCAAATACAAGTAACAAAACTGAAAGCTGTATCTTACATTGAATGAGAATAAAATGAAAGTAATGTCATGAGGACAAGATTTTGTCAAAGTTAAGTGAAAATGAGGACATCTGATTTTAATTCCCTATATACACCCTATTCGACTCCATTGTTACAGCCTCAACCCCTCACAGTTTCAACCTCAAATTGTCTACCATGGACCTAACCCCATTCCTAAGAGGTCCTGAAAGAGGGCGTGCATAAGTGCACCAGTGTGCTTACCATCCCTGTCTTACTGTCCCCTTTTGTACTTACTTCCTTTATTCTTGTTTATGTTCATACTTATATGTCAGCTGTGCTCCATTCAAAATCCAAGAAAGAAATACTTAGACTCCATTAATCAGAGAAAAGATATCTTTTACTGGAAATCAAGTGGTAGCAACAAAAGAATTCTGAATCTGAGAAAATGGGTGCGTAAATCACATACACAAAGTAATGGCAATGTTCCCACCCCCAATAGTTCAATGGCTCATCCAGTTAAAAGTTGTGTATATCATCATGTGAACATCTCCAGGTGGTGATGAGGCCNCCCCCCCCCCCCAGCTTATACAGTTCTGGTTTGTAACATCTCCAGCTCACTTCCCATAACCATTCCGCCCTCCTACCCCTATTACTTATGACAGCCGAAAGATGAAAAGCAAAGGGAGAAAATCTTGAAGGCTGACAATTATCTTGTACATGTTTCACAAACAAACAAATATAATCCTGAACATATTAGAATAGTGGTATGGACAAAGATCTTGTGGATATCTTTGTCCATCAGATTTGGTTGATCATGTTTCAGGTTCTATGTGTAGATAGTTATATAACCAATGGTTATTTAGGGATTTTCAGATGGAAAGCTTTTCCCTAGCATTCGTGTATTCCCATCCAATTTTTCTTCTAATGAAGATTCATTCAATGGGCATAATACTATATTAAACTGTTTATCTGATAGTATCAACATATATCTAAATTTCCAACTGGATGAGGAATTTATATAAAGACATTAAGAATGGTGGCTGTTCACTTTCAGGAAATGTAAATGTGAAGGACAAATAAATGAACAATCTTCCAGTATCTAAAGCAGAAATTCAGATATTTCAGTAGAAAAGACAAATTTTGTTATTATTTTATTCTTGGTCAACCTTATAGAATATTCCATTATCATTTACATATTTCAGAATGACATCTTATTATTATTATTTACATCTTTCAGAATGAGAACTATTCAAACTATACATACTGGTATCCTATAGTTATTTTATATATTATCTCCTGAAGATGGTAAAATTTGATTTACCCAACGACAGGGAAAATAACATCACAATGTATTGACTACTAATGTTGCAAAATTATGTTTCTCTGAATTCTAATTCACTCTTATGTTATGTGATGAGACTTTCAGCTTTTCTCATAAATGGATGGGTCATTTGGACAAACCCATTGTACAAATGGGTTATTTGGACAAACCCATCTTCTTTCATAAATATTAAGGTAGGATGACAAAGGCTAATCTGTGATATGAAATGTAATAATGCATGGGAAGGACCAATGTTAGCAAAGCTGCTACAGTTTATCTTGTGGAAAGCAAAATAAAGAGAGTAAATTCTTTCTGATTATATTATTGGAATTGGATATGTCTAGTTTAATGAAAAGAAGGACTGGGGTGACATGATAGCAGATATCTGATATCTCAGGGTTTGCCACAAAAAATGGGGGAGTCAAATTATTCTTCAAAGCACCTGAAAACAGAACAAGAAGCAATAGGTGGAAACTAATCAAACAACCAAACACTAAGAAGAAATGTCCTGAAAGTTAGAACAATTAATCAATGGAACAACTTGCTTCCAGAAGTTGTGAATGCTTCAGCACTTGAGGTTTTTAAGAACAGATGGGAACAGATTGGAACCACAACCATTAAGAACCACTTGTCTGAAATGGTATAAGGTTTCCCGCCTAAGCAGGGAGTTGGACTAGAAGACTTCCAAGGTCCCTTCCAACTCTATTACTCTAATTCTATTCTAATTTGTTATCCTGAAACATTAAATAAAGTTCTTCAATACTTTGTAAACATTTTCGATAAATACATTGCTGTAATGCAAAGGACAAACTTCAAATTTTCTATTCCCATGAGAGTGAAGCAAAATACAGATGTAACTACATCTGTAGACTAGCAGTCATGCTAAAAACTCTAATTTAGAATCTAGATGGGAGAACATGCTGAAACTTCTATGGCGGTAATATGGGTCCCTTCTAACTGCCCAATGTAGCTGGAATATTTAAGGTTGTGGAATACATGAACGGGATTCTTTGCATCATAGCAAAAAGATATTGGTATTTTAAATATTTTAAATATAATGGGATTATAAATACCTTTACTGTTTTGGACATCCTGCACATATATAGGTGTAGCTAGATGGGATGAATAGCATTTGTTTCATGCTATAAGATGTTGCCTTCTATCATCTAAATGGTGCACACATTTGACTATTGCTGTTATTCAAGTAGTATGAATCATAGGAGAAAAAGAATATTTTTTAAAATTAACTTCATATATTAATTAAATGCACTTACAGAGATGAGGATTGTTACTACATTAACTTTTGGAAATTAGATAAGGTGATAAACTGAGCTAGTAGGAAAAATAAACTGTTCAAAAAATAACCCATTCAAAGCCTAAGAAGACAGATTGTAAAGTACAGAATCCTGTATTGAAGATTTTCACCATAACAAGCACATTCAGACTGAGCCTTTGACTATGAGATTCCAAATTCCTTTTTCTGAACAATTACTTCTGCAATATTGAAGACCCCTCTTCAATGGAGAGGTTCTCTTTGGGGAAATTTCACACAGTTTTATAAAGACTGTTTCAGTCTGATTTTGCCTTGAACTAAACCCTTTATTTCCATTAACTGTGACAGTGAAGAAACAAGTTTAGAGGGCAGATTCTGTCATAATAGGACCAAATGTTTTATCCCATTGTCAAGTAGAGTTATATATCAGGTGGAGACAAGAAATTAACAATCATATAAGAGACCACAATTATCTTATCTTAGAGGTAATAGGCACTGGAATCTTGCAACTATGCTTTCATGGCTTTTTAGACTTGGCATACATTTGTAAAAACATGAGGGTTTGAGTCACAAATGGAGTGTTACCTATTAGGCAAAAATTAAGTGGGCTTGAAAGACTACCATTCATCCCTGCCTTACATATACAGATATAGTTCATCATAAACATATTTTCACAGGTTGACAAAACTGTTCTTAAGTGCATTTTGTTCATTGTCTACATTAATCTGACACAAATATACAAAGTTAAAATGCTCAGAGTATTTAAATGTCTGCTTAGATATGCATTTTACTATTTTTTACTATTTGTATATCACTTTCCATTAAAATTCTCACAAATCCTCAATTTTTAAATGTGCACTTTGATTTTGAAATAACATGAGTTTAAGTATTTATAGTCCCAAGATTATTTTACAAAAATCTCTGTGGTAGGATACAATCATGGAAATATGACTTACCGTATATACTCGCATATAAGCCGACTTTAGAACGCTTTTTTTTTTCAAATTTGGGGGTCAGCTTATACGCACATAAATCTGATTTCTGACACAAATGACATGACGATATGACACCACTTCTCAGATCCTCAGATGCATGCAATATCGATATTACCATACAGCAATATATACATACAGCACATTTCTTTTTACTCTGGGTGCCTCCATTTTGCTTTTTGTCTTCCACACGGATATAACACGCTCTGATTGGTTTAGTTATTCACGTGACCGCTGTAGTGTTTGACGATCGTCACATGCAACTTTGTGTCCAGTTCTTCTCATTTTAGTAAAGCATTCCGCAGTAAAATTCATTAAAATATATGACCCATGTCTTGAAAAAGAATGTCTTATGCTGCTTCTTTTAAAACTAAAAGTAGTGAAGGCTGTAGATGATACAAGGAACTTTGGAGTGGATGAGAACAATATTAGAAGATGGAGAAAGGATAGTACATTGGGATTGCACCCCAAGTTCAAAACGTACAAAAAGAGGGCCCAAAGCTGGCAATTCCCTGAAATGGAAAAACACATTCTGTGAGTGGTTTGAGGCTCAAAGGCAGAATGGCTACAGTGTGTCTAGAATTGGCCGTGCGACTTACAAGCATTGCAGTTCGAAATCTGGAAATAACCAAGGTACCTCAACGTTCACTTGCTTCTCCGGGCTGGTGTACAAGGTTTTTGAAGAGAAATGGGATATCACTAAGACAAAGAACAAAAATAGCCCAAAAGCTTGCCATCAGAATTTGGGGAAAAGGTGGAGAACTTCCAACGTTTCATGATAAATAAATGAAAGACTGGTGATTTTTCCTCTCAGCAGGATGGGCAATATGGAACGAGACCGCCCTATGTGCTTTGACATGTCCAAGCACTAAAACATTGAACCAAAAGGGTGAAAAAACAGTTCTTATTAAGACAACAGGGCAGCAAAAAACGCCATTTTTACAGTGGTGCTGAAGTTGCCACTGCAGATGGGGTGAAGCTACCCCCTGATTGGTAATCTTTAAACAAAAAATCCCTCCAAAGGACAAATTTTCCAGTGGTGTGCTCATCCATCAGCATCCCAAAGGATGGATGGATGAATAAGGCTAATCAAATGGATAAATCAGTGTGGGTGCGCACAAATGGAGGTCTTCTCAAGAAACACCCCATGCTATTCTGGGACCAATTCAGAGCTCACCTAACCGAAAGGTAAAAAGGAGTCTAAAGGAGTCAACACCATTCAGGCAGTCATACCAGGAAGGGTTGACTGGAATGCTACAACCCTAGATGTCAGCCTGAACAGACCCTTCAAGACACACATGCGAAACCTGTGGACACAGTGGATGGTAGATGGCAAGGCTGAACTAACAGCCAAGGAAACTTCAAACGCCCTCCTTTGCCCACAGTTGTGTCTTGGGTGAAGACTGCATGGAATATGATTTTGCAAGAAATGGTAACAGAAATCCTTTTTAAAATGTTGCATTGGCAACAAATTAGATGGCACTGAAGATGATGTTGTATGGCAGGGGGATAGCAATGAAACTGAAAATGAAGAACAGTGATGAAGTGGCAGAAAATGAAAATGAAGATCAAGATGAAGATGAAGAAATGTGGGATGAAGATAATGTCAATATACATTGGAAGACTGGAAACATCTCTTGGGGGAATCTGAGGACGAGGGTGATGGTGAGGATGAATTTGAAGGATTCTGAGACACAGTTTAATTTGTGAAAATGAATAAAAGTAAAACACAGCAAATATGGCTTTTATTCTCATTTAATGCTCTTCTGCAAGTTTTTGCTACGATAAGTGCATATATTACCATTATATAAACATCAGATTCTTTACATACTGGGTAATTAATTAATATTGTTTCCTACACAAATGCTTTGATAATGAACCTTCATCAGTGCATTGCATATTGATACTCTTTTGTTATTAGCCCAAACAACACACCATGGTATTTGGGGGTCAGCTTATATGCGAGTTTTTGCAAAAGGGTCGGCTTATATGTGAGATCGGCTTATATGCGAGTATATACGGTATAAATTTGATGAATAATAACAGTGGCATATTCCACTCTATATATTTTTCAGATCAGTTCATATTCAGACTTTGCTACTGTTGTCAAGAAGTTGAACATGCATGGATCAGAGGATGCCAAATTTAACCAAGTTTTCTATGTTTATTCCTATGCTAGGAAAGACTCATATTTGTCATATAATGATATGCCTCTTTTATGACAAGTTTTTGCTCAAGTATTTTTGGGTTGTTGTTTTCACATTTTTAAGAATGACGTTTGACTACAATGCTAAAATGGGCGACATTATCTGTGCCAGCTTGAGGTAGGAAGCATTCCAAAACTAATGTCAGTCTTAAAATAAACAATATAGGCAGTCCTCAAATTTATACTGTAATTAATTACAGTATAGTAATTAAGTAGTAATACCACAATTACTACCATAAGTCATGCTAGTTCTTAAGCAAATGGTCATCACATGACTGCACTGATTTTACAACATTTTTTAGTTCCTGTCATTAACCAAACACCATGATCATTAAGTGAGCCCATTGTTTTCTATGGGAATTTCTTTTTTGAAACTGGAAACCATTGCCAGTTTCTGGCAGTTTTCTGGCAAAAAACATTGTAAATTATAGTTACGTGACTATGGGATGCTGCAAATAGCCATAAATAGGGATGGTGGCTGGGCACCCAAACTTTGATCATATGACCATGGAGATGTGACTGTCAAAAACTTGAAATGTTGTAAGTCCTTTTATAAGCTGTTCACTATAACCCTGAATGGTTACTAAATGACCAGGCATAAATTGAGGACTATCTGCAAACAATTTCTCTCTTTAAGTGTGATGAGCAGTTCAGAAATATGAAATATAAACCAATCAATCTCAAACTAAAAGAAAAACAACGAAAAATCCTCAAGCTATATACACTGCATCATTGTCTACTGTGATCCCATTCGCCCTAAAGTTATCTCTTTTTGGATTATGTTTAGAATGGAGATGGGGTTTTATATCTCCAGTTTCCCTATATACAACGCTACATAC
Organism: Laticauda laticaudata; assembly: GCA_004320025.1. NCBI lineage: Eukaryota > Metazoa > Chordata > Lepidosauria > Squamata > Elapidae > Laticauda > Laticauda laticaudata. The sequence goes on from BHFT01028672.1 coordinate 17,301, forward strand.
CACGGATGACTAATTCAATTTAACTGTATTCGATTAAAGTTCATTTTAATAGATTAAACAATTATATTTTCTTAGATTAAATCAATTTAATCAGCTACTCCTGAGAATAGATCAATAATCAGAACCAACTATAAAAATGTCTGCGTGATTTTGGTTTTCTAGAGGAATATTTTAAGAAATATCTTCATTTCATGTGGATCAGGAAACAGGAAAGGGGAAGGGGTACAGAAGGGAAAGGTTTTTTTTAATGATTCATGCTATTCCATTAATTAACACTCTTCTGCTGTGAGCTATGCACCTTTTGATAAACTTGACTCTGAATTGTTGCTTGGGCCTGTATTCCAAACAATAAATGGAACGAAGACAAAAATTAAATTGAATACATTTTTTTAAATAAGATTCTCTTTGGATTTTTATTACTTTTCCTCTTCTTCACATTAAATATAATTATTGTGACAACTTTTCGTAGGGCTTTGAAAATGGCCTTCAACAGTTTGGAAGGCCACATGTGGCCCAGAATTCCAGATTGGACTCTACTCTCAGATATATGCAGCAATCCACCTGATAAATTAGGTATATATACCAAAAGTATCTGATATTGTAGAATAAAGTACAAATCATACTCATCATGCCAACAATTGTTAAGTCAATATGTAACACTGCTATAAACTGATGATTGTAATTGTGTAAAATTTGTTACATCATTTCAAAACCATATTTTGAAAACCATAACAACCTCACATGGAAAAGTCAAAAACAGACATTAGTTTTAGAAGGAATGCCATTTTGCTTATCAAGTATCCAATATGCTTGATGAAAAATGAAGAAAAAAGCACTCCTTTGATGTTTATCCCATAATATTTTACTTAAAAAGCTGTCAACATGGCAATTCAGATGATAAGAAGCAGAGTTGAGGACATGGATTTCAAGACAATGAAGCAGATGGATTCATCATCTGTGAAGAAATGTGATGGAGCAGCTGCTGTGCTGACTATATTGTTCTATTCCCAGTCTAGCAGGCATAGATCACAGATTATTTTTGATCTGAATGACCATATATTTATTCCAAGGTGGTATAAGAAAATAACATATTCAGCAATCAAATAATATTCAAAAATATCCTAAGGCAACAAACACTTTATTTATTTGTTTATCAAATTTCTTAAATGCTTATCTCCCTCATAGAGGGGCTCTGGGTGATGTATATTTCTCTGCTATTAGGAAACCCAAAGAGTTTATAATGTGTGTTCCCTAATACAGTTGGCAAATATGCAGCAACTTTCTGGTTACTTTGCAAAAAGCTTTATCTCATGAATGGAGTGTTTCTGAACAGCTTTTATCAGGTCTGGAACATTGTTACTCACATGCATTTCATTGGATTGTATTAAGGGCAAGGAAGAATGAGCTTATTTCACCTGAGAGAATATATTGACTATTCCTGCTATGGCTAAGGTGTATTTGTTTATGACATCAAGTGGCATTTCAAAATTAAGAAACATCTATTTCTTAAGTTTCTGGAATAAAATTTTCTGTTCCATCAAGGGCAGGGCAAAACAAAGAATGACCCAACCTTTACTCTAAACTGAATGGTTACCTGGGATTTTATTATAGTTTCACTATTAAATGGGAATATAATTTTCTAGGGACCATGCACTGTAAGGAAAGAGGTACAATTGCTGTTCAAGTTATCCCTTTTAATTTCCTAGTAAAACTACACTCTCTCATCTAAAGAAGTAGCTCTTTAGATGAGAGTGTTAATTTTATCTGGCCAGAGTCTTCTAAATGAGTTAATAATTTTGGAGTCAAAGAAGCAAAGAGCTGACCACCATTTTTTTTTTTTGCCCTTAATGTTTCATGGAATTCCACCAAGATCTCATAAAACTCTGGGGTTCTACAGAATACAGTTTGAAAAACTGCTCTAGACAGCAAAGCCTGGCAGCCTTGTCTGAAAACAGGCTACTTTTACATTAGAGAAAATATGGATAAAGTAACAGCAGAGTTAATGGACTTGGTTGAATGACCCTGAAAGAGAGACAGAATTGCTGAGACAGCTCCATTCCATGTCTTTGAACATTAGACTTTGAAAAGACATGAGAAAATCTTAAGAATTTAACAAGGGCTCCTGGGAAACTACTCAGAAAAAAATGAGTCTGTTTTTACTTTGATGAACCTTATATAGAGGTATTTATCTATGTATGCCCTAGAAATGAGGGAACATTTTGTGTTTGCACCATTCTCTTTTGCAAATCACAAGTTATTTCTATCCTGTTTTTGCAAATTTCTTCATAGGATATAAACAGCTTGAGACAGAAAAGAAAAACCAAACTGCCTGATTTATCCCTCCGGGCAAAGTGCTTTGAGTCCTTATCTCTTAAAATACAGGATCTGAATACTTGCACTTTTAACCATGTTAATTATGCTTAAAAAGAGTTGCTTTCACTTTTTTTTCCCTGACTGGCTTCTTGTTTTTGATACATGGCAGGCAGAAATGAAATAAAATGTGCATTTTAAAAAGGAGTTCACTAAAACGGACAATTTTTTTTATCGACAGCTAGAAAGAACTTCAGTATATTAGCTAGTCCTTGACAGTTGTTTAATGACCATTTGAAGTTTAACAAACTCAAATTTACTACTTATGACCCATCTTCAAAGTCATGACTATCACACCACCCCTATGGTCATATAATCACATTTGAGCATTTTGTCAACAACTTGCATTTACAATTGTTTGCAGCATCCTGTGGTTACATGATTGAAGTTTATGACTTTTTTTGCTGTTTTTCATTGAATGAGCTGGATTCAGACTTATCACCATGTAATTCACTTAATGACTACAGTGACTCACTAAATGAGCATCATAAAAATGATCATAAAATTGAGTCCAGTCATGTGGTAACTTTACTTAAGACTGCAATGACTTATAACTAAAATTTCAGGGTCAATTGTGGTCAAAAGTTAAGAATTATCTGCATGTCTCTATTTCTTGCATATCACTCATCTAGCTAAATGCTGGAGAAAGTGAAATTGTCACATTTGTCTTTACAAATTGCGTATATTTCCTTCCTGCCCCCACCCCCTCAAGTTTTGCAGATATGGAAATGGTCTCAACTTGTCTAGCCTCTTTTATGATCTTGCACTCAAACTGCATCTTTATCAAACTACTTCTCATAAGTTAGTGGGGGTTCTGTGCTGGAAATAATTGAGTGTAATTATTGGCTAGAAATTAATTGAGGGTAAAGAAGGATAGAATCCTAATCTCAAAACCAATACATTTATGAAAACAATTCAGATAAATCATTTCTCTGCTTCCTCTATAAAAATCAATGGATGTCTCCAATCTGGCTGTCCTTCACTGACTTTCACTGACGTTCTAAGATTTCATGAACAATATGTGTAAAATAAAGTGAGGAGACAGAATCACAAAGCATTCTACAGAAAGAACTTTATGTACAGTAGGTGTTATTTGGAATCGGTTCCACTGCATATATTGGAGCTTACTTTCAAAGAAAAGTGCAGATACTCACACTGTACAGTTCCAAACACACAAAAGGGTAGAAGGCTGGCCAGCTACAATAAAAATAAATAGAGATAGCTGGCTAAGGACAGCTTCTTTTTCTATTCTATAAATATCTGACCAATTGGGCAGGAATGTAAATCTAGAACAACATTCTTCATTGCAGCAGAAATTCTGGATGACCACATTACATGGCTAGGTTGGCCCAATGCAAGAATAGTCTGCTGACCATTTCCTCTACTGCATCTAGCCCATTGGGAAAACAACTTCTTTTTCTTTCCTATATCATAAGTAGTGTTTTATATTATCTGCCAACACAACTGGAGTTGTCCAATTCACCTGCTGCTTTGTTTTCTCCAATTCAAATTGGTGTAGAGTGGTAGGATTACCACTTCCCTCCAGTCACAAATTATTACTCTTCACAACTATTAAAAAAATATCCAACTCAAAAACAATTTCATCAGTTGAACAGTGAAAATTTGTCCTTTTTTTAACAGGCCCACTGATGGAACAGTAGGATATAGACTTGCCTTTTTTAAGCAGGTGAAATTGACATGACTTTTAACTGAAGTGACAGAAATAAAGTAGTAAAATTAATATTTCTTTCTTTTCTTCAAATCAGGAGATGTAGGAAATCCACCAATGAGTATGTATGATATATCTTTTGCCTGAGTGGAGGATGCACTCTGAAATCTAGAAATATGAAACTGGTTTATGTGCAATAAAATAGTTTGAAGCTGCAGTACGGGAAGTGTCCTTCATCTAGGTAATGATGCCTTTCTGTTCAGCATCTACCATAGAAATGGTGGTGGACTTGAGAAGAAATCCTCCCATACTGCAACCTCTTATAATACTAGACAACACAGTATCAACAATAGAGACTTCAAATTTCTAGGTTCTACTATATCACATGATCTAAAATGGACACCTAACATCAAAAACATCATCAAAAAAGCACNCAGAGGATAATTAGGACTGCAGAAAAAACAATTACTACCAACCTGCCTTCCCCTGAGGACCTGTATAGTGCATGAGTCAAAAAGAGGGCTGTGAAAATATTTACAGACCCCTCACATCCTGGACATAAACTGTTTCAACTCCTTCCCTCAAAATGACAGTATAGAGCACTGCACACCAAAACAACTAGACATAAGAACAGTTTTTTCCCAGAAGCCATCACTCTGCTAAACAAATAATTCCCTCAATACTGTTCAACTATTACAAACTCTGCTCTACTATTACTGTTAATCTTCTTCACTATTCTCCTCCACTTGTGACTGTATGACTGTAAATTTGTTGCTTGTATCCTTATGATTTATACTGATTGTTTTCTAGTATGATTTGATTACTTATTGTACTCTATGACTATCATGGTTATTGTACTCTATGACTATCATGGACTACCTATGGTTCTTGACTCTTGACAAATGCATCTTTTCCTTTATGTATACAGAGGGTATTTGAATCAAGACAAATTCCTTGTGTGCCCAATCACACTTGGCCAATAAAGAATTCTATTCTATTCTACCACCTGAGGCAGCAGGGTCAGACCATCTAAAGGACATTTCTACAGGAAAAAGAACCCATGTTTATATCTCTTGTGGTTATGTTGTTTGATACAGACTGAAAATTACCAGAAAATGACAATTTGGTAAAAATAATATCAAGTCTTCCTTGGGGTCTATTTTTTTTTAAATAGGGAGCCAAGAAATTTTTTTTGATGTTTTATGTCTTGATACTTTCAGGCCAAAAGAACCAAGAACAATATGTGGAGTTCCTTCTGAGTATTTCCTTTATTGTTGTTCTCCTACAAACAGAAATCTTGCCACACAAAATAAGTTATCTGCAATAGATAGAGATATATTCTGTGAATTGTTGGGGATAATTGAACCTTTCTTTCTTCCTGCCCACCAGATATTTCAAGATCTGCTGTCTATTTGTTCTCTGGTAAAGAGACCCTCTCTCCTGTGACTCTGGATTACATTCCATCACAACACTGAAGTCAGCATCTAATGTTTAACTCATGCTTGAGTACTCAACAGACTGTTTTCCTTAAACTGATGTGATACATATGTATTTGTAGATAGTAATTAAAATTCTCAGAGTAGCTAGCAATTTATGAAAAGTTCCCCTTCCAGTTTTAAAGTACCTCAAATAACTTTTATTTATTCTAACATTTATATGTACTTTTCTCTTAAACCAACTTGACATCTATTCAGTATTCCCTGCAGTCTCGAACCAAGTTGATTTCCCATACAGTTTGATCTTGGTTATGGCCTGCTTCATAGATGTGGATATTTGGATGTATGGTTTGGACACAGAGTTGCCTCAAGAGATTCTAATTTTTCAGGCAATGCAAAATTATCGAAGATAATACAAATAATTAAAGGCTAATATTTATTTATTGGTTCTTGTAATTGGGTAGAACAAGGCTGGGCAGCTCAGTTAAAAAATGGATAGTTCCTATTCACTAGTAAATTATTTTTAGTAATCATCAGTGCAGGAAGATAGCATAAAAATGAAATGAACAAGGAAATGAACAAACAAAATTAGTACTTTGTAAAGACTCTGAAATTGCATGTTTGATTTTCTGTCTAGAACCACTTATCTGATGAAGCAATTTCAAATAATCAGATTTCTTGTCATAGCACTACATTATTTTAAAAATAGAAATACTTGGTTTATATTCAAACTGAAAATCAAATTTCTATTCAGAGAAGATGCTATATCAATGAATCCTAGTAGCAAGCTTGAGCTCTTGCACAAAATTATGTGAAATATAGAGGTAGGCATTCCCTCAAGGTAACATTCCCACTTTAATTATTGTTAACTGGGAACCATTTGCCACATGAGTTTTGTTGAGTGTAAGCAAGCATATATAATACAAGGTGTCATATTAATGACCTAAATTGTGTCAAGATTTTTAAATGAGTTAGTGGTGGAATGGAATGTGTCCACATAATGGAGGTTATTTATCAAATGAGCAGAATGAATGGTATATACAGCATGAAGGGGCAGAATAGAGAGATAATTTGGGAAACACAAATATTCAAAAAAAGTAAAACATAGCAGTCTCTTCTAAAATCCTCAAGGGTCATGAGCTAAAGAAAAAATTTACCAGAATCCTTAGTCTTTAATTCAAGTTAAATGGAGAGATCATTTGAAGGTTGAAGCATATGTATGTATATGTCAGTGTAATAAATGCACTGGAGAACTACTGGACAATAAGCTGGCTCACCACAACATGGAAAATCTATCAGCCATCATAGTCACCAAGCTACAGGACTAGATAGCCAGTAATGAACACAGCTCAGGAGGCCATAGTGAACAACATTAGAGGCTCAATTCACCAGTTACTCTTAGATATAGCAACACAGAAGAGTAAATGTCTAGATGGACCAGTCTAAGTATAGCCTGGATAGAGTACAGAAAAGCCTATGACTCAGTGGAATATCCATGGATCTTTGAATTACCTGGGAGAAAACCAGGTCTTCTGAGACTTATGAAAGTCTGGTAGAGTCAGGATTGAGAGCCAGTTTGGCATAGTGATTAAGACATCAACCTAGAAACTGAAAGACTTGAGTTCTGGTCCTGCTTTAGGCATGAAATCAGCTGGGTGGCTTTGGGCCAGTTGCTGTCTCTCAGCCCCAGGAATCAGGCAACAGGAAATTCCTTCTGAAATCCAGTCACCAAGAATCAAGACAGACTCAAAGACATTTATACAATACAAAAAGAGTCAGGGTCAAGTTAGTCTGAATACAGTTGTTGCATAAGATAGGCACCATGCCAGACAAGAAAACTTCCTGAGCATGATCAAATGTTGTTTGATTGTTTTGAATATCTGTAATGTTATAATTCTTGCAATGTGATCTTTTTTCAGATTGATTTATAATTGCCTGTTATAACTAGGATTTCTGAAAAAAAACAAACTCCTTTTCAGCCAGTCAACAATAATACAAATTCCTGTGCCCATCTCCATGTTTGTCACAGCAGTCTCTCTGCCTAGTATCATATTAAGTATATATGGATTGACTTAAAATATAATCCTTTGGAATTTAGAGTTTGCCTTGATATGTTCTTGGCATGTCTTACAATACTTTGAAACAAGCAAAACAATAAGCAGGCATCTTTTTGGGCTGGGGAGAGCAGATAATTTCTCTTCTCCATAAAGCATTCTCATTCCTTCTGACACTCTGTGCTTACTTTCAGCCTAGGGATGAAAAGCAAAAACATTTTGTTTGCTTCTCAACAACTGGAGCTATAGATCATGACCAGGTTCCCTTGGAGACTGGAAATAGGTTTTCATGTGGGAACAGATGCTATCCTTCAAGAAGCAGTGTTTTTCTCATGCTTTTAATCATAAGCCCATTAATGCACAGTTCTCCTAATATTGGATCAATCTAGTGGAGCTAGTTCTGTTTCAGACTTGATCAAGCATCACTATATCAAGTATTATATTACAGTAAGAAATGGAGTCAACATTAACTTGCATAGCTTTGACCCAAAGTATATCCTAGCTTTAATAGTGTTCAAGCATAGCACATTTATCAGTGATGTATGAAAGTAAACATTGGTCAAACAAGGGTGACTGTGAACCAAGTAGTTTATATCTTCAGCTTGCCTACTTCATAAATCCATTTTTATTGAAGAGGAAAAAAATTCTCAATAAAAATTATAAAGCAGTTTTAAGCCTAGGTATTTTAGAAGATTTACTATCCAGATTTCCCAGGCAGCACAATACTTTACGTCGTTCCAAGTTCATTTTTTTTCATGGTGATTGCTGCAAAGTGATAAAGATGCATCATGGATCAGCACAAAACCTACATTCTCCTTCACAGAGTGAATTGGATTCTTCTTTTCTGTCAACCTCTTATCCTGGTGCAATGTAATTGTTCACACATGAATTCCAATTCTGGACTATCAATTTAATAAAAGTTACCATTGCACTCCCTGACTCTCACAGAGCTCCCAAAATTACCTTGATAATAATTCTAAATGAGATCATTGTGGAAGAAAGCAGTGGAAATCCTTTCCATTGGGAAAGGATTAGCAGTCTAATGAAGAGAAGCAGTCTGATGAAAGAATTCAGCGAGATGACGAAGGTTATTCAATGAACAAAGCAATATACTATTTACTGCAGTATAAGAACATCCAATCCTTCCTCCATGAATGGGCCAGAATGAGGTCACTTTCACAAGATTTGATTTCCTCATCACCAAACAAAGTAATTTTGTCTTCTGTACGGAGTATGCAACCATTACTACTTTGCAGCAGCATCCTCTAATCTCCTTGTTTCCCAGATAGAGTACAGATGGGTTCCTCAGAGTTGTATATTCCCCAGCTTCGAATTTGAAGGGAAACTGCTTTGAGTACTTTTACTAATTGCAACATAATCTTTTCACTTAACAATGCTTGCAATTCAGTATGTGTGGTTCATATGTATCTAAGTTACTAAAGTGCCTTAACATCTATATATTTCCTAATATGATTTTGTTTCCTTTCTTATTACAATTCTTCAAAGCTGATGATGGTCCTTCTCTTCCTATCATCTTTTCCCTCCTGTAATAAGAAACTCTGATAGAAGATAGAATACTTTATTCCCCAAGTGTGATTGGACACACAAGGAATTTGTCTTGGTGTAAATACTCTCAGTATACATAAAGAAAAGGT